>CAVMKG010000237.1:7500-177500 GCA_963682025.1 Cordilura impudica | reverse complement strand
TAAAAATTAAAAATTAAAAATTAAAAATTAAAAATAAAAATTTAAAATTAAAAATTAAAAATTAAAAATTAAAAATTAAATAATCAAAATTAAAAATTAAAAATTAAAAATTAAAAACTAAAAATTAAAAATTAAAAATTAAAAATTAAAAATTAAAAATTAAAAATTAAAAATTAAAAATTAAAAATTAAAAATTAAAAATTAAAAATTAAAAATTAAAAATTAAAAACTAAAAATTAAAAATTAAAAACTAAAAATTAAAAATTAAATATTAAAAATTAAAAATTAAAAATTAAAAATTAAAAATTAAAAATTAAAAATTAAAAATTAAAAATTAAAAATTAAAAATTAAAAATTAAAAATTAAAAATTAAAAATTAAAAATTAAAAATTAAAAATTAAAAATTAAAAATTAAAAATTAAAAATTAAAAATTAAAAATTAAAAATTAAAAATTAAAAATTAAAAATTAAAAATTAAAAATTAAAAATTAAAAATTAAAAATTAAAAATTAAAAATTAAAAATTAAAAATTAAAAATTAAAAATTAAAAATTAAAAATTAAAAATTAAAAATTAAAAATTAAAAATTAAAAATTAAAAATTAAAAATTAAAAATTAAAAATTAAAAATTAAAAATTAAAAATTAAAAATTAAAAATTAAAAATTAAAAATTAAAAATTAAAAATTAAAAATTAAAAATTAAAAATTAAAAATTAAAAATTAAAAATTAAAAATTAAAAATTAAAAATTAAAAATTAAAAATTAAAAATTAAAAATTAAAAATTAAAAATTAAAAATTAAAAATTAAAAATTAAAAATTAAAAATTAAAAATTAAAAATTAAAAATTAAAAATTAAAAATTAAAAATTAAAAATTAAAAATTAAAAATTAAAAATTAAAAATTAAAAATTAAAAATTAAAAATTAAAAATTAAAAATTAAAAATTAAAAATTAAAAATTAAAAATTAAAAATTAAAAATTAAAAATTAAAAATTAAAAATTAAAAATTAAAAATTAAAAATTAAAAATTAAAAATTAAAAATTAAAAATTAAAAATTAAAAATTAAAAATTAAAAATTAAAAATTAAAAATTAAAAATTAAAAATTAAAAATTAAAAATTAAAAATTAAAAATTAAAAATTAAAAATTAAAAATTAAAAATTAAAAATTAAAAATTAAAAATTAAAAATTAAAAATTAAAAATTAAAAATTAAAAATTAAAAATTAAAAATTAAAAATTAAAAATTAAAAATTAAAAATTAAAAATTAAAAATTAAAAATTAAAAATTAAAAATTAAAAATTAAAAATTAAAAATTAAAAATTAAAAATTAAAAATTAAAAATTAAAAATTAAAAATTAAAAATTAAAAATTAAAAATTAAAAATTAAAAATTAAAAATTAAAAATTAAAAATTAAAAATTAAAAATTAAAAATTAAAAATTAAAAATTAAAAATTAAAAATTAAAAATTAAAAATTAAAAATTAAAAATTAAAAATTAAAAATTAAAAATTAAAAATTAAAAATTAAAAATTAAAAATTAAAAATTAAAAATTAAAAATTAAAAATTAAAAATTAAAAATTAAAAATTAAAAATTAAAAATTAAAAATTAAAAATTAAAAATTAAAAATTAAAAATTAAAAATTAAAAATTAAAAATTAAAAATTAAAAATTAAAAATTAAAAATTAAAAATTAAAAATTAAAAATTAAAAATTAAAAATTAAAAATTAAAAATTAAAAATTAAAAATTAAAAATTAAAAATTAAAAATTAAAAATTAAAAATTAAAAATTAAAAATTAAAAATTAAAAATTAAAAATTAAAAATTAAAAATTAAAAATTAAAAATTAAAAATTAAAAATTAAAAATTAAAAATTAAAAATTAAAAATTAAAAATTAAAAATTAAAAATTAAAAATTAAAAATTAAAAATTAAAAATTAAAAATTAAAAATTAAAAATTAAAAATTAAAAATTAAAAATTAAAAATTAAAAATTAAAAATTAAAAATTAAAAATTAAAAATTAAAAATTAAAAATTAAAAATTAAAAATTAAAAATTAAAAATTAAAAATTAAAAATTAAAAATTAAAAATTAAAAATTAAAAATTAAAAATTAAAAATTAAAAATTAAAAATTAAAAATTAAAAATTAAAAATTAAAAATTAAAAATTAAAAATTAAAAATTAAAAATTAAAAATTAAAAATTAAAAATTAAAAATTAAAAATTAAAAATTAAAAATTAAAAATTAAAAATTAAAAATTAAAAATTAAAAATTAAAAATTAAAAATTAAAAATTAAAAATTAAAAATTAAAAATTAAAAATTAAAAATTAAAAATTAAAAATTAAAAATTAAAAATTAAAAATTAAAAATTAAAAATTAAAAATTAAAAATTAAAAATTAAAAATTAAAAATTAAAAATTAAAAATTAAAAATTAAAAATTAAAAATTAAAAATTAAAAATTAAAAATTAAAAATTAAAAATTAAAAATTAAAAATTAAAAATTAAAAATTAAAAATTAAAAATTAAAAATTAAAAATTAAAAATTAAAAATTAAAAATTAAAAATTAAAAATTAAAAATTAAAAATTAAAAATTAAAAATTAAAAATTAAAAATTAAAAATTAAAAATTAAAAATTAAAAATTAAAAATTAAAAATTAAAAATTAAAAATTAAAAATTAAAAATTAAAAATTAAAAATTAAAAATTAAAAATTAAAAATTAAAAATTAAAAATTAAAAATTAAAAATTAAAAATTAAAAATTAAAAATTAAAAATTAAAAATTAAAAATTAAAAATTAAAAATTAAAAATTAAAAATTAAAAATTAAAAATTAAAAATTAAAAATTAAAAATTAAAAATTAAAAATTAAAAATTAAAAATTAAAAATTAAAAATTAAAAATTAAAAATTAAAAATTAAAAATTAAAAATTAAAAATTAAAAATTAAAAATTAAAAATTAAAAATTAAAAATTAAAAATTAAAAATTAAAAATTAAAAATTAAAAATTAAAAATTAAAAATTAAAAATTAAAAATTAAAAATTAAAAATTAAAAATTAAAAATTAAAAATTAAAAATTAAAAATTAAAAATTAAAAATTAAAAATTAAAAATTAAAAATTAAAAATTAAAAATTAAAAATTAAAAATTAAAAATTAAAAATTAAAAATTAAAAATTAAAAATTAAAAATTAAAAATTAAAAATTAAAAATTAAAAATTAAAAATTAAAAATTAAAAATTAAAAATTAAAAATTAAAAATTAAAAATTAAAAATTAAAAATTAAAAATTAAAAATTAAAAATTAAAAATTAAAAATTAAAAATTAAAAATTAAAAATTAAAAATTAAAAATTAAAAATTAAAAATTAAAAATTAAAAATTAAAAATTAAAAATTAAAAATTAAAAATTAAAAATTAAAAATTAAAAATTAAAAATTAAAAATTAAAAATTAAAAATTAAAAATTAAAAATTAAAAATTAAAAATTAAAAATTAAAAATTAAAAATTAAAAATTAAAAATTAAAAATTAAAAATTAAAAATTAAAAATTAAAAATTAAAAATTAAAAATTAAAAATTAAAAATTAAAAATTAAAAATTAAAAATTAAAAATTAAAAATTAAAAATTAAAAATTAAAAATTAAAAATTAAAAATTAAAAATTAAAAATTAAAAATTAAAAATTAAAAATTAAAAATTAAAAATTAAAAATTAAAAATTAAAAATTAAAAATTAAAAATTAAAAATTAAAAATTAAAAATTAAAAATTAAAAATTAAAAATTAAAAATTAAAAATTAAAAATTAAAAATTAAAAATTAAAAATTAAAAATTAAAAATTAAAAATTAAAAATTAAAAATTAAAAATTAAAAATTAAAAATTAAAAATTAAAAATTAAAAATTAAAAATTAAAAATTAAAAATTAAAAATTAAAAATTAAAAATTAAAAATTAAAAATTAAAAATTAAAAATTAAAAATTAAAAATTAAAAATTAAAAATTAAAAATTAAAAATTAAAAATTAAAAATTAAAAATTAAAAATTAAAAATTAAAAATTAAAAATTAAAAATTAAAAATTAAAAATTAAAAATTAAAAATTAAAAATTAAAAATTAAAAATTAAAAATTAAAAATTAAAAATTAAAAATTAAAAATTAAAAATTAAAAATTAAAAATTAAAAATTAAAAATTAAAAATTAAAAATTAAAAATTAAAAATTAAAAATTAAAAATTAAAAATTAAAAATTAAAAATTAAAAATTAAAAATTAAAAATTAAAAATTAAAAATTAAAAATTAAAAATTAAAAATTAAAAATTAAAAATTAAAAATTAAAAATTAAAAATTAAAAATTAAAAATTAAAAATTAAAAATTAAAAATTAAAAATTAAAAATTAAAAATTAAAAATTAAAAATTAAAAATTAAAAATTAAAAATTAAAAATTAAAAATTAAAAATTAAAAATTAAAAATTAAAAATTAAAAATTAAAAATTAAAAATTAAAAATTAAAAATTAAAAATTAAAAATTAAAAATTAAAAATTAAAAATTAAAAATTAAAAATTAAAAATTAAAAATTAAAAATTAAAAATTAAAAATTAAAAATTAAAAATTAAAAATTAAAAATTAAAAATTAAAATTAAAAATTAAAAATTAAAAATTAAAAATTAAAAATTAAAAATTAAAAATTAAAAATTAAAAATTAAAAATTAAAAATTAAAAATTAAAAATTAAAAATTAAAAATTAAAAATTAAAAATTAAAAATTAAAAATTAAAAATTAAAAATTAAAAATTAAAAATTAAAAATTAAAAATTAAAAATTAAAAATTAAAAATTAAAAATTAAAAATTAAAAATTAAAAATTAAAAATTAAAAATTAAAAATTAAAAATTAAAAATTAAAAATTAAAAATTAAAAATTAAAAATTAAAAATTAAAAATTAAAAATTAAAAATTAAAAATTAAAAATTAAAAATTAAAAATTAAAAATTAAAAATTAAAAATTAAAAATTAAAAATTAAAAATTAAAAATTAAAAATTAAAAATTAAAAATTAAAAATTAAAAATTAAAAATTAAAAATTAAAAATTAAAAATTAAAAATTAAAAATTAAAAATTAAAAATTAAAAATTAAAAATTAAAAATTAAAAATTAAAAATTAAAAATTAAAAATTAAAAATTAAAAATTAAAAATTAAAAATTAAAAATTAAAAATTAAAAATTAAAAATTAAAAATTAAAAATTAAAAATTAAAAATTAAAAATTAAAAATTAAAAATTAAAAATTAAAAATTAAAAATTAAAAATTAAAAATTAAAAATTAAAAATTAAAAATTAAAAATTAAAAATTAAAAATTAAAAATTAAAAATTAAAAATTAAAAATTAAAAATTAAAAATTAAAAATTAAAAATTAAAAATTAAAAATTAAAAATTAAAAATTAAAAATTAAAAATTAAAAATTAAAAATTAAAAATTAAAAATTAAAAATTAAAAATTAAAAATTAAAAATTAAAAATTAAAAATTAAAAATTAAAAATTAAAAATTAAAAATTAAAAATTAAAAATTAAAAATTAAAAATTAAAAATTAAAAATTAAAAATTAAAAATTAAAAATTAAAAATTAAAAATTAAAAATTAAAAATTAAAAATTAAAAATTAAAAATTAAAAATTAAAAATTAAAAATTAAAAATTAAAAATTAAAAATTAAAAATTAAAAATTAAAAATTAAAAATTAAAAATTAAAAATTAAAAATTAAAAATTAAAAATTAAAAATTAAAAATTAAAAATTAAAAATTAAAAATTAAAAATTAAAAATTAAAAATTAAAAATTAAAAATTAAAAATTAAAAATTAAAAATTAAAAATTAAAAATTAAAAATTAAAAATTAAAAATTAAAAATTAAAAATTAAAAATTAAAAATTAAAAATTAAAAATTAAAAATTAAAAATTAAAAATTAAAAATTAAAAATTAAAAATTAAAAATTAAAAATTAAAAATTAAAAACTAAAAATTAAAAATTAAAAATTAAATATTAAAAACTAAAAAGTAAAAATTAAAAATTACAAATTAAAAATTAAAAATTAAAAATTACAAATTAAAAATTAAAAACTAAAAATTAAAAATTAAAAATTAAAAATAAAAAATTAAGAATTAAAAATTAAAAATTAAAAATTAAAAATTAAAAATTAAAAATTAAAAATTAAAAATTAAAAATTAAAAATTAAAAATTAAAAATTAAAAATTAAAAATTAAAAATTAAAAATTAAAAATTAAAAATTAAAAATTAAAAATTAAAAATTAAAAATTAAAAATTAAAAATTAAAAATTAAAAAAAAAATTAAAAATTAAAAATTAAAAATTAAAAATTAAAAATTAAAAATTAAAAATTAAAAATTAAAAATTAAAAATTAAAAATTAAAAATTAAAAATTAAAAATTAAAAATTAAAAATTAAAAATTAAAAATTAAAAATTAAAAATTTAAAAATTTAAAAATTAAAAATTAAAAATTAAAAATTAAAATTAAAATTAAAAATTAAAAATTAAAAATTAAATATTAAAAATTAAAAATTAAAAATTAAAAATTAAAAATTAAAAACTAAAAATTAAAAATTAAAAATTAAAAATTAAAAATTAAAAATTAAAAATTAAAAATTAAAAATTAAAAATTAAAAATTAAAAATTAAAAAATTAAAAATTAAAAATTAAAAATTAAAAATTAAAAATTAAAAATTAAAAATTAAAAATTAAATTTAAAAATTAAAAATTAAAAATTAAAAATTAAAATTAAAAATTAAAAATTAAAAATTAAAAATTAAAAATTAAAAATTAAAAATTAAAAATTAAAAATTAAAAATTAAAAATTAAAAATTAAAAATTAAAAATTAAAAATTAAAAATTAAAAATTAAAAATTAAAAATTAAAAATTAAAAATTAAAAATTAAAAATTAAAAATTAAAAATTAAAAATTAAAAATTAAAAATTAAAAATTAAAAATTAAAAATTAAAAATTAAAAATTAAAAATTAAAAATTAAAAATAAAACTAAAAATTAAAAATTAAAAATTAAAAATTAAAAATTAAAAATTAAAAATTAAAAATTAAAAATTAAAAATTTAAAATTTAAAATTTAAAATTTAAAATTTAAAAATTTAAAAATTAAAAATTAAAAATTAAAAATTAAAAATTAAAAATTAAAAATTAAAAATTAAAAATTAAAAATTAAAAATTAAAAATTAAAAATTAAAAATTAAAAATTAAAAATTAAAAATTAAAAATTAAAAATTAAAAATTAAAAATTAAAAATTAAAAATTAAAAATTAAAAATTAAAAATTAAAAATTAAAAATTAAAAATTAAAAATTAAAAATTAAAAATTAAAAATTAAAAATTAAAAATTAAAAATTAAAAATTAAAAATTAAAAATTAAAAATTAAAAACTAAAAATTAAAAATTAAAAATTAAAAATTAAAAATTAAAAATTAAAAATTAAAAATTAAAAATTAAAAATTAAAAATTAAAAATTAAAAATTAAAAATTAAAAATTAAAAATTAAAAATTAAAAATTAAAAATTAAAAATTAAAAATTAAAAATTAAAAATTAAAAATTAAAAATTATAAATTAAAAATTAAAAATTAAAAATTAAATTTAAAAATTAAAAATTAAAAATTAAAAATTAAAAATTAAAATTTAAAAATTAAAAATTAAAAATTAAAAATTAAAAATTAAAAATTAAAAATTAAAAATTAAAAATTAAAAATTAAAAATTAAAAATTAAAAATTAAAAATTAAAAATTAAAAATTAAAAATTAAAAATTAAAAATTAAAAATTAAAAATTAAAAATTAAAAATTAAAAATTAAAAATTAAAAATTAATACTTAAAAATTAAAAATTAAAAATTAAAAATTAAATATTAAATATTAAAAATTAAAAATTAAAAATTACAAATTACAAATTACAAATTACAAATTAAAAATTAAATATTAAAAATTAAAAATTAAAAATTAAAAATTAAAAATTAAAAATTAAAAATTAAAAATTAAAAACTAAAAATTAAAAATTAAAAATTAAAAATTAAAAATTAAAAATTAAAATAAAAAATTAAAAACTAAAAATTAAAAATTAAAAATTAAAAATTAAAAATTAAAAATTAAAAATTAAAAATTAAAAATTAAAAATTAAAAATTAAAAATTAAAAATTAAAAATTAAAAATTAAAAATTAAAAATTAAAAATTAAAAATTAAAAATTAAAAATTAAAAATTAAAAATTAAAAATTAAAAATTAAAAATTAAAAATTAAAAATTAAAAATTAAAAATTAAAAATTAAAAATTAAAAATTAAAAATTAAAAATTAAAAATTAAAAATTAAAAATTAAAAATTAAAAATTAAAAATTAAAAATTAAAAATTAAAAATTAAAAATTAAAAATTAAAAATTAAAAATTAAAAATTAAAAATTAAAAATTAAAAATTAAAAATTAAAAATTAAAAATTAAAAATTAAAAATTAAAAATTAAAAATTAAAAATTAAAAATTAAAAATTAAAAATTAAAAATTAAAAATTAAAAATTAAAAATTAAAAATTAAAAATTAAAAATTAAAAATTAAAAATTAAAAATTAAAAATTAAAAATTAAAAATTAAAAATTAAAAATTAAAAATTAAAAATTAAAAATTAAAAATTAAAAATTAAAAATTAAAAATTAAAAATTAAAAATTAAAAATTAAAAATTAAAAATTAAAAATTAAAAATTAAAAATTAAAAATTAAAAATTAAAAATTAAAAATTAAAAATTAAAAATTAAAAATTAAAAATTAAAAATTAAAAATTAAAAATTAAAAATTAAAAATTAAAAATTAAAAATTAAAAATTAAATATTAAAAATTAAAAATTAAAAATTAAAAATTAAAAATTAAAAATTAAAAATTAAAAATTACAAATTACAAATTAAAAATTAAATATTAAAAATTAAAAATTAAAAATTAAAAATTAAAAATTAAAAATTAAAAATTAAAAACTAAAAATTAAAAATTAAAAATTAAAAATTAAAATAAAAAACTAAAAATTAAAAATTAAAATTAAAAATTAAAAATTAAAAATTAAAAATTAAAAATTAAAAATTAAAAATTAAAAATTAAAAATTAAAAATTAAAAATTAAAAATTAAAAATTAAAAATTAAAAATTAAAAATTAAAAATTAAAAATTAAAAATTAAAAATTAAAAATTTAAAATTAAAAATTAAAAATTAAAAATTAAAAATTAAAAATTAAAAATTAAAAATTAAAAATTTAAAATTAAAAATTAAAAATTAAAAATTAAAAATTAAAAATTAAAAATTAAAAATTAAAAATTAAAAATTAAAAATTAAAAATTAAAAATTAAAAATTAAAAATTAAAAATTAAAAATTAAAAATTAAAAATTAAAAATTAAAAATTAAAAATTAAAAATTAAAAATTAAAAATTAAAAATTAAAAATTAAAAATTAAAAATTAAAAATTAAAAATTAAAAATTAAAAATTAAAATTTAAAATTTAAAATTTAAAAATTAAAAATTAAAAATTAAAAATTAAAAATTAATAATTAAAAATTAAAAATTAAAAATTAAAAATTAAAAATTAAAAATTAAAAATTAAAAATTAAAAATTAAAAATTAAAAATTAAAAATTAAAAATTAAAAATTAAAAATTAAAAATTAAAAATTAAAAATTAAAAATTAAAAATTAAAAATTAAAAATTAAAAATTAAAAATTAAAAATTAAAAATTAAAAATTAAAAATTAAAAATTAAAAATTAAAAATTAAAAATTAAAAATTAAAAATTAAAAATTAAAAATTAAAAATTAAAAATTAAAAATTAAAAATTAAAAATTAAAAATTAAAAATTAAAAATTAAAAATTAAAAATTAAAAATTAAAAATTAAAAATTAAAAATTAAAAATTAAAAATTAAAAATTAAAAATTAAAAATTAAAAATTAAAAATTAAAAATTAAAAATTAAAAATTAAAAATTAAAAATTAAAAATTAAAATTTAAAAATTAAAAATTAAAAATTAAAAATTAAAAATTAAAAATTAAAAATTAAAAATTAAAAATTAAAAATTAAAAATTAAAAATTAAAAATTAAAAATTACAAATTACAAATTACAAATTACAAATTAAAAATTAAATATTAAAAATTAAAAATTAAAAATTAAAAACTAAAAATTAAAAATTAAAAATTAAAGATTAAAAAAAAAATTAAAAATTAAAATTAAAAATTAAAAATTAAAAATTAAAAATTAAAAATTAAAAATTAAAAATTAAAAATTAAAAATTAAAAATTAAAAATTAAAAATTAAAAATTAAAAATTAAAAATTAAAAATTAAAAATTAAAAATTAAAAATTAAAAATTAAAAATTAAAAATTAAAAATTAAAAATTAAAAATTAAAATTTAAAAATTAAAAATTAAAAATTATAAATTAAAAATTAAAAATTAAAAATTAAAAATTAAAAATTAAAAATTAAAAATTAAAAATTAAAAATTAAAAATTAAAAATTTAAAATTAAAAATTAAAAATTTAAAATTTAAAAATTAAAAATTAAAAATTAAAAATTAAAAATTAAAAATTAAAAATTAAAAATTAAAAATTAAAAATTAAATATTAAATATTAACTTTTATTATTTTTTATAAAAATAAAAAATCTTATTTTCGATCCTTATCAATTTAATGATTGAGTTTGAAATTTGATCTTGATCTTGATCTTGAGCCTGAACAATTTCAAACTCAATCATTAAATTGATAAGGATCGAAAATAAGATTTTTTATTTTTATAAAAAATAATAAAATTAAAAATACGGAGGGCACGCCGTTAACGCTAAATGTAAGTTTAGCAAAAACAAATTGTTTTTCTTGTTTTTTCAAGACAAAAACAAACATGTATATTGTAGTATGCAATGTGTACTCGTATACAATCATATTTGTTTCAAAGTTGTTCTATTTTTAGTTTGTTATATTGGAAGAGGCTTAAATAGTATAACTTTTGCTTGAATTCTCATTTGGTTGTTTTCAGCAAATATATATGAATTTAACTTTTTACCAAACAAAATTAATACTTAAAAATTAAAAATTAAAAATTAAAAATTAAAAATTAAAAATTAAAAATTAAATATCAAAAATTAAAAATTAAAAATTAAAAATTAAAAATTAAAAATTAAAAATTAAAAATTAAAAATTAAAAATTAAAAATTAAAAATTAAAAATTAAAAATTAAAAATTACAAATTACAAATTACAAATTAAAAATTAAATATTAAAAATTAAAAATTAAAAATTAAAAATTAAAAACTAAAAATTAAAAATTAAAAATTAAAAATTAAAAATTAAAAATTAAAAATTAAAAATTAAAAATTAAAAATTAAAAATTAAAAATTAAAAATTAAAAATTAAAAATTAAAAATTAAAAATTAAAAATTAAAAATTAAAAATTAAAAATTAAAAATTAAAAATTAAAAATTAAAAATTAAAAATTAAAAATTAAAAATTAAAAATTAAAAATTAAAAATTACAAATTAAAAATTAAAAATTAAAAATTAAAAATTAAAAATTAAAAATTAAAAATTAAAAATTAAAAATTAAAAATTAAAAATTTAAAAATTAAAAATTAAAAATTAAAAATTAAAAATTAAAAATTAAAAATTAAAAATTAAAAATTAAAAATTAAAAATTAAAAATTAAAAATTAAAAATTAAAAATTAAAAATTAAAAATTAAAAATTAAAAATTAAAAATTAAAAATTAAAAATTAAAAATTAAAAATTAAATATTAAAAATTAAAAATTAAAAATTAAAAATTAAAAATTAAAAATTAAAAATTAAAAATTAAAAATTAAAAATTAAAAATTAAAAATTAAAAATTAAAAATTAAAAATTAAAAATTAAAAATTAAAAATTAAAAACTAAAAATTAAAAATTAAAAATTAAATATTAAAAACTAAAAAGTAAAAATTAAAAATTACAAATTAAAAATTAAAAATTAAAAATTACAAATTAAAAATTAAAAACTAAAAATTAAAAATTAAAAATTAAAATAAAAATTAAGAATTAAAAATTAAAAATTAAAATTAAAAATTAAAAATTAAAAATTAAAAATTAAAAATTAAAAATTAAAAATTAAAAATTAAAAATTAAAAATTAAAAATTAAAAATTAAAAATTAAAAATTAAAAATTAAAAATTAAAAATTAAAAATTAAAAATTAAAAATTAAAAATTAAAAATTAAAAATTAAAAATTAAAAATTAAAAATTAAAAATTAAAAATTAAAAATTAAAAATTAAAAATTAAAAATTAAAAATTAAAAATTAAAAATTAAAAATTAAAAATTAAAAATTTAAAATTTAAAATTTAAAATTTAAAAATTAAAAATTAAAAATTAAAAATTAAAAATTAAAAATTAAAAATTAAAAATTAAAAATTAAAAATTAAATATTAAATATTAAAAATTAAAAATTAAAAATTAAAAATTAAAAATTAAAAATTAAAAATTAAAAATTAAAAATTAAAAATTAAAAACTAAAAATTAAAAATTAAAAATTAAAAATTAAAAATTAAAAATTAAAAATTAAAAATTAAAAATTAAAAATTAAAAATTAAAAATTAAAAATTAAAAATTAAAAATTAAAAATTAAAAATTAAAAATTAAAAATTAAAAATTAAAAATTAAAAATTAAAAATTAAAAATTAAAAATTAAATTTAAAAATTAAAAATTAAAAATTAAAAATTAAAAATTAAAAATTAAAAATTAAAAATTAAAAATTAAAAATTAAAAATTAAAATTTAAAAATTAAAAATTAAAAATTAAAAATTAAAAATTAAAAATTAAAAATTAAAAATTAAAAATTAAAAATTAAAAATTAAAAATTAAAAATTAAAAATTAAAAATTAAAAATTAAAAATTAAAAATTAAAAATTAAAAATTAAAAATTAAAAATTAAAAATTAAAAATTAAAAATTAAAAATTAAAAATTAAAAATTAAAAATTAAAAATTAAAAATTAAAAATTAAAAATTAAAAATTAAAAATTAAAAATTAAAAATTAAAAATTAAAAATTAAAAATTAAAAATTAAAAATTAAAAATTAAAAATTAAAAATTAAAAATTAAAAATTAAAAATTAAAAATTAAAAATTAAAAATTAAAAATTAAAAATTAAAAATTAAGAATTAAAAATTAAAAATTAAAAATTAAAAATTAAAAATTAAAAACTAAAAATTAAAAATTAAAAATTAAAAATTAAAAATTAAAAATTAAAAATTAAAAATTAAAAATTAAAAATTAAAAATTAAAAATTAAAAATTAAAAATTAAAAATTAAAAATTAAAAATTAAAAATTTAAAATTAAAAATTAAAAATTAAAAATTAAAAATTAAAAATTAAAAATTAAAAATTAAAAATTAAAAATTAAAAATTAAAAATTAAAAATTAAAAATTAAAAATTAAAAATTTAAAATTAAAAATTAAAAATTTAAAATTTAAAAATTAAAAATTAAAAATTAAAAATTAAAAATTAAAAATTAAAAATTAAAAATTAAAAATTAAAAATTAAAAATTAAAAATTAAAAATTAAAAATTAAAAATTAAAAATTAAATATTAAATATTAAAAATTAAAAATTAAAAATTAAAAATTAAAAATTAAAAATTAAAAACTAAAAATTAAAAATTAAAAATTAAAAATTAAAAATTAAAAATTAAAAATTAAAAATTAAAAATTAAAAATTAAAAATTAAAAATTAAAAATTAAATTTAAAAATTAAAAATTAAAAATTAAAAATTAAAAATTAAAAATTAAAAATTAAAAATTAAAAATTAAAAATTAAAAATTAAAAATTAAAAATTAAAAATTAAAAATTAAAAATTAAAAATTAAAAATTAAAAATTAAAAATTAAAAATTAAAAATTAAAAATTAAAAATTAAAAATTAAAAATTAAAAATTAAAAATTAAAAATTAAAAATTAAAAATTAAAAATTAAAAATTAAAAATTAAAAATTAAAAATTAAAAATTAAAAATTAAAAATTAAAAATTAAAAATTAAAAATTAAAAATTAAAAATTAATACTTAAAAATTAATACTTAAAAATTAAAAATTAAAAATTAAATATTAAAAATTAAAAATTAAAAATTAAAAATTAAAAATTAAAAATTAAAAATTACAAATTACAAATTAAAAATTAAATATTAAAAATTAAAAATTAAAAATTAAAAATTAAAAACTAAAAATTAAAAATTAAAAATTAAAATAAAAAATTAAAAATTAAAAATTAAAAATTAAAATTAAAAATTAAAAATTAAAAATTAAAAATTAAAAATTAAAAATTAA
The DNA here is from genome assembly GCA_963682025.1 of Cordilura impudica. Lineage (NCBI taxonomy): Eukaryota > Metazoa > Arthropoda > Insecta > Diptera > Scathophagidae > Cordilura > Cordilura impudica. The sequence goes on along the minus strand of CAVMKG010000237.1, from coordinate 163,151 downwards.
AAATTAAAAATTAAAAATTAAAAATTAAAAATTAAAAATTAAAAATTAAAAATTAAAAATTAAAAATTAAAAATTAAAAATTAAAAATTAAAAATTAAAAATTAAAAATTAAAAATTAAAAATTAAAAATTAAAAATTAAAAATTAAAAATTAAAAATTAAAAATTAAAAATTAAAAATTAAAAATTTAAAATTTAAAATTAAAAATTAAAAATTAAAAATTAAAAATTAAAAATTAAAAATTTAAAATTAAAAATTAAAAATTAAAAATTAAAAATTAAAAATTAAAAATTAAAAATTAAAAATTAAAAATTAAAAATTAAAAATTAAAAATTAAAAATTAAAAATTAAAAATTAAAAATTAAAAATTAAAAATTAAAAATTAAAAATTAAAAATTAAAAATTAAAAATTAAAAATTAAAAATTTAAAATTTAAAATTTAAAAATTAAAAATTAAAAATTAAAAATTAAAAATTAAAAATTAAAAATTAAAAATTAAATATTAAATATTAAATATTAAAAATTAAAAATTAAAAATTAAAAATTAAAAATTAAAAATTAAAAATTAAAAATTAAAAACTAAAAATTAAAAATTAAAAATTAAAAATTAAAAATTAAAAATTAAAAATTAAAAATTAAAAATTAAAAATTAAAAATTAAAAATTAAAAATTAAAAATTAAAAATTAAAAATTAAAAATTAAAAATTAAAAATTAAAAATTAAATTTAAAAATTAAAAATTAAAAATTAAAAATTAAAAATTAAAAATTAAAAATTAAAATTTAAAATTTAAAAATTAAAAATTAAAAATTAAAAATTAAAAATTAAAAATTAAAAATTAAAAATTAAAAATTAAAAATTAAAAATTAAAAATTAAAAATTAAAAATTAAAAATTAAAAATTAAAAATTAAAAATTAAAAATTAAAAATTAAAAATTAAAAATTAAAAATTAAAAATTAAAAATTAAAAATTAAAAATTAAAAATTAAAAATTAAAAATTAAAAATTAAAAATTAAAAATTAAAAATTAAAAATTAAAAATTAAAAATTAAAAATTAAAAATTAAAAATTAAAAATTAAAAATTAAAAATTAAAAATTAAGAATTAAAAATTAAAAATTAAAAATTAAAAATTAAAAATTAAAAATTAAAAATTAAAAATTAAAAACTAAAAATTAAAAATTAAAAATTAAAAATTAAAAATTAAAAATTAAAAATTAAAAATTAAAAATTAAAAATTAAAAATTAAAAATTTAAAATTAAAAATTAAAAATTAAAAATTAAAAATTAAAAATTAAAAATTAAAAATTAAAAATTAAAAATTAAAAATTAAAAATTAAAAATTTAAAATTAAAAATTAAAAATTTAAAATTTAAAAATTAAAAATTAAAAATTAAAAATTAAAAATTAAAAATTAAAAATTAAAAATTAAAAATTAAAAATTAAAAATTAAAAATTAAAAATTAAAAATTAAATATTAAATATTAAAAATTAAAAATTAAAAATTAAAAATTAAAAATTAAAAACTAAAAATTAAAAATTAAAAATTAAAAATTAAAAATTAAAAATTAAAAATTAAAAATTAAAAATTAAAAATTAAAAATTAAAAATTAAAAATTAAATTTAAAAATTAAAAATTAAAAATTAAAAATTAAAAATTAAAATTTAAAAATTAAAAATTAAAAATTAAAAATTAAAAATTAAAAATTAAAAATTAAAAATTAAAAATTAAAAATTAAAAATTAAAAATTAAAAATTAAAAATTAAAAATTAAAAATTAAAAATTAAAAATTAAAAATTAAAAATTAAAAATTAAAAATTAAAAATTAAAAATTAAAAATTAAAAATTAAAAATTAAAAATTAAAAATTAAAAATTAAAAATTAAAAATTAAAAATTAAAAATTAAAAATTAAAAATTAAAAATTAAAAATTAAAAATTAAAAATTAAAAATTAAAAATTAATACTTAAAAATTAATACTTAAAAATTAAAAATTAAAAATTAAATATTAAAAATTAAAAATTAAAAATAAAAAATTAAAAATTAAAAATTAAAAATTAAAAATTACAAATTACAAATTAAAAATTAAATATTAAAAATTAAAAATTAAAAATTAAAAATTAAAAACTTAAAATTAAAAATTAAAAATTAAAAATTAAAATAAAAAATTAAAAATTAAAAATTAAAAATTAAAATTAAAAATTAAAAATTAAAAATTAAAAATTAAAAATTAAAAATTAAAAATTAAAAATTAAAAATTAAAAATTAAAAAATTAAAAATTAAAAATTAAAAATTAAAAATTAAAAATTAAAAATTAAAAATTAAAAATTAAAAATTAAAAATTAAAAATTAAAAATTAAAAATTAAAAATTAAAAATTAAAAATTAAAAATTAAAAATTAAAAATTAAAAATTAAAAATTAAAAATTAAAAATTAAAAATTAAAAATTAAAAATTAAAAATTAAAAATTAAAAATTAAAAATTAAAAATTAAAAATTTAAAATTTAAAATTAAAAATTAAAAATTAAAAATTAAAAATTAAAAATTTAAAATTAAAAAATTAAAAATTAAAAATTAAAAATTAAAAATTAAAAATTAAAAATTAAAAATTAAAAATTAAAAATTAAAAATTAAAAATTAAAAATTAAAAATTAAAAATTAAAAATTAAAAATTAAAAATTAAAAATTAAAAATTAAAAATTAAAAATTAAAAATTAAAAATTAAAAATTAAAAATTAAAAATTAAAAATTAAAAATTAAAAATTAAAAATTAAAAATTAAAAATTAAAAATTAAAAATTAAAAATTAAAAATTAAAAATTAAAAATTAAAAATTAAAAATTAAAAATTAAAAATTAAAAATTAAAAAATTAAAAATTAAAAATTAAAAATTAAAAATTAAAAATTAAAATTTAAAAATTAAAATTAAAAATTAAAAATTAAAAATTAAAAATTAAAAATTAAAAAATTAAAAATTAAAAATTAAAAATTAAAAATTAAAAATTAAAAATTAAAAATTAAAAATTAAAAATTAAAAATTAAAAATTAAAAATTAAAAATTAAAAATTAAAAATTAAAAATTAAAAATTAAAAATTAAAAATTAAAAATTAAAAATTAAAAATTAAAAATTAAAAATTAAAAATTAAAAATTAAAAATTAAAAATTAAAAATTAAAAATTAAAAATTAAAAAATTAAAAATTAAAAATTAATACTTAAAAATTAAAAATTAAAAATTAAATATTAAAAATTAAAAATTAAAAATTAAAAATTACAAATTACAAATTAAAAATTAAATATTAAAAATTAAAAATTAAAAATTAAAAACTAAAAATTAAAAATTAAAAATTAAAAATTAAAATAAAAAATTAAAAATTAAAATTAAAAATTAAAAATTAAAAATTAAAAATTAAAAATTAAAAATTAAAAATTAAAAATTAAAAATTAAAAATTAAAAATTAAAAATTAAAAATTAAAAATTAAAAATTAAAAATTAAAAATTAAAAATTAAAAATTAAAAATTAAAAATTAAAAATTAAAAATTAAAAATTAAAAATTAAAAATTAAAAATTAAAAATTAAAAATTAAAAATTAAAAATTAAAAATTAAAAATTAAAAATTAAAAATTAATACTTAAAAATTAAAAATTAAAAATTTAAAATTAAATATTAAAAATTAAAAATTAAAAATTTAAAATTAAAAATTAAAAATTAAAAATTAAAAATTAAAAATTAAAAATTAAAAATTACAAATTACAAATTACAAATTACAAATTAAAAATTAAATATTAAAAATTAAAAATTAAAAATTAAAAACTAAAAATTAAAAATTAAAAATTAAAAATTAAAAATTAAAATAAAAAATTAAAAATTAAAAATTAAAATTAAAAATTAAAAATTAAAAATTAAAAATTAAAAATTAAAAATTAAAAATTAAAAATTAAAAATTAAAAATTAAAAATTAAAAATTAAAAATTAAAAATTAAAAATTAAAAATTAAAAATTAAAAATTAAAAATTAAAAATTAAAAATTAAAAATTAAAAATTAAAAATTAAAAATTAAAAATTAAAAATTAAAAATAAAAAATTAAAAATTAAAAATTAAAAATTAAAAATTAAAAATTAAAAATTAAAAATTAAAAATTAAAAATTAAAAATTAAAAATTAAAAATTAAAAATTAAAAATTAAAAATTAAAAATTAAAAATTAAAAATTAAAAATTAAAAATTAAAAATTAAAAATTAAAAATTAAAAATTAAAAATTAAAAATTAAAAATTAAAAATTAAAAATTAAAAATAAAAATTAAAAAATAAAAATTAAAAATTAAAAATTATAAATTAAAAATTAAAAATTAAAAATTAAAAATTAAAAATTAAAAATTAAAAATTAAAAATTAAAAATTAAAAATTTAAAATTTAAAAATTAAAAATTAAAAATTAAAAATTAAAAATTAAAAATTAAAAATTAAAAATTAAAAATTAAAAATTAAAAATTAAAAATTAAAAATTAAAAATTAAAAATTAAAAATTAAAAATTAAAAATTAAAGATTAAAAATTAAAAATTAAAAATTAAAAATTAAAAATTAAATATTAAAAATTAAAAATTAAAAATTAAAAATTGAAAATTAAAAATTAAAAATTAAAAATTAAAAATTAAAATTTAAAAATTAAAAATTAAAAATTAAAAATTAAAAATTAAAAATTAAAAATTAAAAATTAAAAATTAAAAATTACAAATTAAAAATTAAAAATTAAAAATTAAAAATTAAAAATTAAAGATTAAAAATTAAAAATTAAAGATTAAAAATTAAAAATTAAAAATTAAAAATTAAAAATTAAATATTAAAAATTAAAAATTAAAAATTAAAAATTAAAAATTAAAAATTAAAAATTAAAAATTAAAAATTAAAAAATAAAAATTAAATATTAAAAACTAAAAATTAAAAATTAAAAATTACAAATTAAAAATTAAAAATTAAAAATTACAAATTAAAAATTAAAAACTAAAAATTAAAAATTAAAAATTAAAAATTAAAATAAAAAATTAAGAATTAAAAATTAAAAATTAAAATTAAAAATTAAAAATTAAAAATTAAAAATTAAAAATTAAAAATTAAAAATTAAAAATTAAAAATTAAAAATTAAAAATTAAAAATTAAAAATTAAAAATTAAAATTTAAAAATTAAAAATTAAAAATTAAAAATTAAAAATTAAAAATTAAAAATTAAAAATTAAAAATTAAAAATTAAAAATTAAAAATTAAAAATTGAAAATTTAAAATTTAAAAATTAAAAATTAAAAATTAAAAATTAAAAATTAAAAATTAAAAATTAAAAATTAAAAATTAAAAATTAAAAATTAAAAATTAAAAATTAAAAATTAAAAATTAAAAATTAAAAATTAAAAATTAAATATTAAAAATTAAAAATTAAAAATTAAAAATTAAAAATTAAAAATTAAAAATTAAAAATTAAAAATTAAAAATTAAAAATTAAAAACTAAAAATTAAAAATTAAAAATTAAAAATTAAAAATTAAATTTAAAAATTAAAAATTAAAAATTAAAAATTAAAAATAAAATTTAAAAATTAAAAATTAAAAATTAAAAATTAAAAATTAAAAATTAAAAATTAAAAATTAAAAATTAAAAATTAAAAATTAAAAATTAAAAATTAAAAATTAAAAATTAAAAATTAAAAATTCAAAATTCAAAATTAAAAATTAAAAATTAAAAATTAAAAATTAAAAATTAAAAATTAAAAATTAAAAATTAAAATTAAAAATTAAAAATTAAAAATTAAAAATTAAAAATTAAAATTAAAAATTAAAAATTAAAAATTAAAAATTAAAAATTAAAAAATTAAAAATTAAAAATTAAAAATTAAAAATTAAAAATTAAAAATTAAAAATTAAAAATTAAAATTAAAAATTAAAAATTAAAAATTAAAAATTAAAAATTAAAAATTAAAAATTAAAAATTAAAAATTAAAAATTAAAAATTAAAAATTAAAAATTAAAAATTAAAAATTAAAAATTAAAAATTAAAAATTAAAAATTTAAAATTTAAAATTTAAAAATTAAAAATTAAAAATTAAAAAATTAAAAATTAAAAATTAAAAATTAAAAATTAAAAATTAAAAATTAAAAATTAAAAATTAAAAATTAAAAATTAAAAATTAAAAATTAAAAATTAAAAATTAAAAATTAAAAATTAAAAATTAAAAATTAAAAATTAAAAATTAAAAATTAAAAATTAAAATTAAAAATTAAAAATAAAATATAAAATTTAAAAATTAAAAATTAAAAATTAAAAATTAAAAATTAAAAATTAAAAATTAAAAATTAAAAATTAAAAATTAAAAATTAAAAATTAAAAATTAAAAATTAAAAATTAAAAATTAAAATTAAAAATTAAAAAATTAAAAATTAAAAATTAAAAATTAAAAATTAAAAATTAAAAATTAAAAATTAAAAATTAAAAATTAAAAATAAAAAATTACTAATTAAAAATTAAAAATTCAAAACTAAAAATTAAAAATTAAAAATTAAAAATTAAAAATTTAAAATTAAAAATTAAAAATAAAAAATTAAAAATTCAAAATTCAAAATTCAAAATTAAAAATTAAAAATTAAAATTAAAAATTAAAAATTAAAAATTAAAAATTAAAAATTAAAAATTAAAAATTAAAAATTAAAAATTAAAAATTAAAAATTAAAAATTAAAAATTAAAAATTAAAAATTAAAAATTAAAAATTAATAATTAAAAATTAAAAATTAAAAATTAAAAATTAAAAATTAAAAATTAAAAATTAAAAAATTAAAAATTAAAAATTAAAAATTAAAAATTAAAAATTAAAAATTAAAAATTAAAAATTAAAAATTAAAAATTAAAAATTAAAAATTAAAAATTAAAAATTAAAAATTAAAAATTTGAAATTAAAAATTAAAAATTAAAAATTAAAAATTAAAAATTAAAAATTAAAAATTAAAAATTAAAAATTAAAAATTAAAAATTAAAAATTAAAAATTAAAAATTAAAAATTAAAAATTAAAAATTAAAAATTAAAAATTAAAATTTAAAATTAATACTTAAAAATTAAAAATTAAAAATTAAAAATTAAAAATTAAAAATTAAAAATTAAATATTAAAAATTAAAAATTAAAAATTACAAATTACAAATTAAAAATTAAAAATTAAAAATTAAAAATTAAAAATTAAAAATTAAAAATTAAAAATTAAAAATTAAAAATTAAAAACTAAAAATTAAAAATTAAAAATTAAAAATTGAAAATTAAAATAAAAAATTAAAAATTAAAAATTAAAAATTAAAAATTAAAATTAAAAATTAAAAATTAAAAATTAAAAAATAAAAATTAAAAATAAAAAATTAAAAATTAAAAATTAAAAATTAAAAATTAAAATTAAAAATTAAAAATTAAAAATTAAAAATTAAAAATTAAAAATTAAAAATTAAAAATTAAAAATTAAAAATTAAAAATTAAAAATTAAAAATTAAAAATTAAAAATTAAAAATTAAAAATTAAAAATTAAAAATTAAAAATTAAAAATTAAAAATTAAAAATTAAAAATTAAAAATTTAAAATTAAAAATTAAAAATTAAAAATTAAAAATTAAAAATTAAAAATTAAAAATTAAAAATTAAAAATTAAAAATTAAAAATTAAAAATTAAAAATTAAAAATTTAAAATTAAAAATTAAAAATTAAAAATTAAAAATTAAAAATTAAAAATTAAAAATTAAAAATTAAAAATTAAAAATTAAAAATTAAAAATTAAAAAATTAAAAATTAAAAATTAAAAATTAAAAATTAAAATTAAAAATTAAAAATTAAAAATTAAAAATTAAAAATTAAAAATTAAAAATTAAAAATTAAAAATTAAAAATTAAAAATTAAAAATTAAAAATTAAAAATTAAAAATTAAAAATTAAAAATTAAAAATTAAAAATTAAAATTAAAAATTAAAAATTAAAATTAAAAATTAAAAATTAAAAATTAAAAATTAAAAATTAAAAATTAAAAATTAAAAATTAAAAATTAAAAATTAAAAATTAAAAATTAAAAATTAAAAATTAAAAATTAAAAATTAAAAATTAAAAATTAAAAATTAAAAATTAAAAATTAAAAATTAAAAATTAAAAATTAAAATTTAAAAATTTAAAAATTAAAATTAAAAATTAAAAATTAAATATTAAAAATTAAAAATTAAAAATTAAAAATTAAAAATTAAAAATTAAAAATTAAAAATTAAAAATTAAAAATTAAAAATTAAAAATTAAAAATTAAAAATTAAAAATTAAAAATTAAAAATTAAAAATTTAAAATTTAAAAGTAAAAATTAAAAAGTAAAAAATTAAATTTAAAAATTAAAAATTAAAAATTAAAAATTAAAAATCAAAAATTTAAAATTTAAAATTAAAAATTAAAAATTAAAAATTAAAAATTAAAAATTAAAAATTAAAAATTAAAAATTAAATATTAAAAATTAAAAATTAAAAATTAAAAATTAAAAATTAAAAATTAACAATTAAAAATAAAAAATTAAAATTAAAAATTAAAAATTAAAAATTAAAAATTAAAAATTAAAAATGAAAAATTAAAATTTAAAAATTAAAAATTAAAAATTAAAAATTAAAAATTAAAAATTAAAAATTAAAAATTAAAAATTAAAAATTAAGAATTAAAAATTAAAAATTAAAAATTAAAAATTAAAAATTAAAAATTAAAAATTAAAAATTAAAAATTAAAAATTAAAAATTAAAAATTAAAAATTAAAAATTAAAAATTAAAAATTAAAAATTAAAAATTAAAAATTAAAAATTAAAAATTAAAAATTAAAAATTAAAAATTAAAGATTAAAAATTAATACTTAAAAATTAAAAATAAAATATTAATAATTAAAAATTAAAAATTAAAAATAAAAAAATTACAAATTAAAAATTAAAAATTAAAAATTAAAAATTCAAAACTAAAAATTAAAAATTAAAAATTAAAAATTAAAAATTAAAGATTAAAAATTAAAAATAAAAAATTAAAAAATTCAAAATTCAAAATTAAAAATTAAAATTAAAAATTAAAAATTAAAAATTAAAAATTAAAAATTAAAAATTAAAAATTAAAAATTAAAAAATTAAAAATTAAAAATTAAAAATTAAAAATTAAAAATTAAAAATTAAAAATTAAAAATTAAAAATTAAAAATTAAAAATTAAAAATTAAAAATTAAAAATTAAAAATTAAAAATTAAAAATTAAAAATTAAAAATTAAAAATTAAAAATTAAAAATTAAAAATTAAAAATTAAAAATTAAAAATTAAAAATTAAAAATTAAAAATTAAAAATTAAAAATTAAAAATTAAAAATTAAAAATTAAAAATTAAAAATTAAAAATTAAAAATTAAAAATTAAAAATTAAAAATTAAAAATTAAAAATTAAAAATTAAAAATTAAAAATTAAAATTAAAAATTAAAAATTAAAAATTAAAAATTAAAATTAAAAATTAAAAATTAAAAATTAAAAATTAAAAATTAAAAATTAAAAATTAAAAATTAAAAATTAAAAATTAAAAATTAAAAATTAAAAATTAAAAATTAAAAATTAAAAATTAAAAATTAAAAATTAAAAATTAAAAATTAAAAATTAAAAATTAAAAATTAAAAATTAAAAATTAAAAATTAAAAAAAATTAAAAATTAATGATTAAAAATTAAAAATTAAAAATTAAAAATTAAAAATTAAAAATAAAAATTAAAAATTAAAAATAAAAATTAAAAATTAAAAATTAAAAATTAAAAATTAAATATTAAAAATTAAAAATTAAAAATTAAAAATTAAAATTAAAAATTAAAAATTAAAAATTAAAAATGAAAAATTAAAAATTAAAAATTAAAAATTAAAAATTAAAAATTAAAAATTAAAAATTAAAAATTAAAAATTAAAAATTAAAAATTAAAAATTAAAAATTAAAAATTAAAAATTAAAAATTAAAAATTAAAAATTAAAAATTAAAAATTAAAAATTAAAAATTAAAAATTAAAAATTAAAAATTAAAAATTAAAAATTAAAAATTAAATATTAAAAATTAAAAATTAAAAATTAAAAATTAAAAATTAAAAATTAAAAATTAAAAATTAAAAATTAAAAATTAAAAATCCAAAATTCAAAATTCAAAATTAATAATTAAAAATTGAAAATTAAAAATTAAAAATTAAAAATTAAAAATTAAAAAATTAAAAATTAAAAATTAAAAATTAAAAATTAAAAATTAAAAATTAAAAATTAAAAATTAAAAATTAAAAATTAAAAATTAAAAATTAAAAATTAAAAATTAAAAATTAAAAATTAAAAATTAAAAATTAAAAATTAAAAATTAAAAATTAAAAATTAAAAATTAAAAATTAAAAATTAAAAATTAAAAATTAAAAATTAAAAATTAAAAATTAAAAATTAAAAATTAAAAATTAAAAATTACAAATTAAAAATTAAAAATTAAAAATTAAAAATTAAAAATTAAAAATTAAAAATTAAAAATTAAAAATTAAAAATTAAAAATTAAAAATTAAAAATTAAAAATTAAAAATTAAAAATGAAAAATTAAAAATTAAAAATTAAAAATTAAAAATTAAAAATTAAAAATTAAAAATTAAAAATTAAAAACTAAAAATTAAAAATTAAAAATTAAAAATTAAAAATTAAAATAAAAAATTAAAAATTAAAAATTAAAAATTAAAAATTAAAATTAAAAATTAAAAATTAAAAATTAAAAATTAAAAATTAAAAATTAAAAATTAAAAATTAAAAAATAAAAATTAAAAATTAAAAATTAAAAATTAAAAATTAAAAATTAAAAATTAAAAATTAAAAATTAAAAATTAAAAATTAAAAATTAAAAATTAAAAATTAAAAATTAAAAATTAAAAATTAAAAATTAAAAATTAAAAATTAAAAATTAAATATTAAAAATTAAAAATTAAAAATTAAAAATTAAAAATTAAAAATTAAAAATTAAAAATTAAAAATCCAAAATTCAAAATTCAAAATTAATAATTAAAAATTGAAAATTAAAAATTAAAAATTAAAAATTAAAAATTAAAAATTAAAAATTAAAAATTAAAAATTAAAAATTAAAAATTAAAAATTAAAAATTAAAAATTAAAAATTAAAAATTAAAAATTAAAAATTAAAAATTAAAAATTAAAAATTAAAAATTAAAAATTAAAAATTAAAAATTAAAAATTAAAAATTAAAAATTAAAAATTAAAAATTAAAAATTAAAAATTAAAAATTAAAAATTAAAAATTAAAAATTAAAAATTAAAAATTAAAAATTAAAAATTAAAAATTAAAAATTAAAAATTAAAAATTAAAAATTAAAAATTAAAAATTAAAAATTAAAAATTACAAATTACAAATTAAAAATTAAAAATTAAAAATTAAAAATTAAAAATTAAAAATTAAAAATTAAAAATTAAAAATTAAAAATTAAAAATTAAAAATTAAAAATTAAAAATTAAAAATAAAAAATTAAAAATTAAAAATTAAAAATTAAAAATTAAAAATTAAAAATTAAAAATTAAAAATTAAAAATTAAAAATTAAAAATTAAAAACTAAAAATTAAAAATTAAAAATTAAAAATTAAAAATTAAAATAAAAAATTAAAAATTAAAAATTAAAAATTAAAATTAAAAATTAAAAATTAAAAATTAAAAATTAAAAATTAAAAATTAAAAATTAAAAATTAAAAATTAAAAATTAAAAATTAAAAATTAAAAATTAAAAATTAAAAATTAAAAATTAAAAATTAAAAATTAAAAATTAAAAATTAAAAATTAAAAATTAAAAATTATAAATTAAAAATTAAAAATTAAAAATTAAAAATTAAAAATTAAAAATTAAAAATTAAAAATTAAAAATTAAAAATTAAAAATTAAAAATTAAAAATTAAAAATTAAAAATTAAAAATTAAAAATTAAAAATTAAAAATTAAAAATTAAAAATTAAAAATTAAAAATTAAAAATTAAAAATTAAAAATTAAAAATTAAAAATTAAAAATTAAAAATTAAAAATTAAAAATTAAAAATTAAATATTAAAAATTAAAAATTAAAAATTAAAAATTAAAAATTAAAAATTAAAAATTAAAAATTAAAAATTAAAAATTAAAAATCCAAAATTCAAAATTCAAAATTAATAATTAAAAATTGAAAATTAAAAATTAAAAATTAAAAATTAAAAATTAAAAATTAAAAATTAAAAATTAAAAATTCAAAATTAAAAATTAAAAATTAAAAATTAAAAATTAAAAATTAAAAATTAAAAATTAAAAATTAAAAATTAAAAATTAAAAATTAAAAATTAAAAATTAAAAATTAAAAATTAAAAATTAAAAATTAAAAATTAAAAATTAAAAATTAAAAATTAAAAATTAAAAATTAAAAATTAAAAATTAAAAATTAAAAATTAAAAATTAAAAATTAATAATTAAAAATAAAAAATTAATAATTACAAATTACAAATTACAAATTAAAAATTAAAAATTAAAAATTAAAAATTAAAAATTAAAAATTAAAAATTAAAAATTAAAAATTAAAAATTAAAAACTAAAAATTAAAAATTAAAAATTAAAATAAAAAATTAAAAATTAAAAATTAAAAATTAAAAATTAAAAATTAAAAATTAAAATTAAAAATTAAAAATTAAAAATTAAAAATTAAAAATTAAAAATTAAAAATTAAAAATTAAAAATTAAAAATTAAAAATTAAAAATTAAAAATTAAAAATTAAAAATTAAAAATTAAAAATTAAAAATTAAAAATTAAAAATTAAAATTAAAAATTAAAAATTAAAAATTAAAAATTAAAAATTAAAAATTAAAAATTAAAAATTAAAAATTAAAAATTAAAAATTAAAAATTAAAAATTAAAAATTAAAAATTAAAAATTAAAAATTAAAAATTAAAAATTAAAAATTAAAAATTAAAAATTAAAAATTAAAAATTAAAAATTAAAAATTAAAAATTAAAAATTAAAAATTAAAAATTAAAAATTAAAAATTAAAAATTAAAAATTAAAAATTAAAAATTAAAAATTAAAAATTAAAAATTAAAAATTAAAAATTAAAAATTAAAAATTAAAAATTAAAAATTAAAAATTAAAAATTAAAAATTAAAAATTAAAAATTAAAAATTAAAAATTAAAAATTAAAAATTAAAAATTAAAAATTAAAAATTAAAAATTAAAAATTAAAAATTAAAAATTAAAAATTAAAAATTAAAAATTAAAAATTAAAAATTAAAAATTAAAAATTTAAAATTAAAAATTAAAAATTTAAAATTAAAAATTAAAAATTAAAAATTAAAAATTAAAAATTAAAAATTAAAAATTAAAAATTAAAACTTAAAAAATTAAAAATTAAAAATTAAATATTAAAAATTAAAAATTAAAAAAAAATTAAAAATTAAAAATTAAAAATTAAAAATTAAAAATTAAAAATTAAAAATTAAAAATTAAAAATTAAAAATTAAAAATTAAAAATTAAAAATTAAAAATTAAAAATTAAAAAATAAAAATTAAAAATTAAAAATTAAAAATTAAAAATTAAAAATTAAAAATTAAAAATTAAAAATTAAAAATTAAAAATTAAAAATTAAAAATTAAAAATTTTAAATTTTAAATTTAAAATTTAAAATTTAAAATATAAAATTAAAAATTAAAAATTAATAATTAAAAATTAAAAATTAAAAATTAAAAATTAAAAATTAAAAATTAAAAATTAAAAATTAAAAATTAAAAATTAAAAATTAAAAATTAAAAATTAAAAATTAAAAATTAAAAATTAAAAATTAAAAATTAAAAATTAAAAATTAAAAATTAAAAATTAAAAATTAAAAATTAAAAATTAAAAATTAAAAATTAAAAATTAAAAATTAAAAATTAAAAATTAAAAATTAAAAATTAAAAATTAAAAATTAAAAATTAAAAATTAAAAATTAAAAATTAAAAATTAAAAATTAAAAATTAAAAATTAAAAATTAAAAATTAAAAATTAAAAATTAAAAATTAAAAATTAAAAATTAAAAATTAAAAATTAAAAATTAAAAACTAAAAATTAAAAATTAAAAATAAAAAATTAAAAATTAAAAATTAAAAACTAAAAATTAAAAATTAAAAATTAAAAATTAAAAATTAAAAATTAAAAATTAAAAATTAAAAATTAAAAATTAAAAATTAAAAATTAAAAATTAAAAATTAGAAATTAAAAATTAAAAATTAAAAATTGAAAATTAAAAATTAAAAATTAAAAATTAAAAATTAAAAATTAAAAATTAAAAATTAAAAATTAAAAATTAAAAATTAAAAATTAAAAATTAAAAATTAAAAACTAAAAATTTAAATTATAAATTAAAAATTAAAAATTAAAAATTAAAAACTAAAAATTAAAAATTAAAAATTAAAAATTAAAAATTAAAAATTAAAAACTAAAAATTAAAAATTAAAAATTAAAAATTAAAAATTAAAAATTAAAAATTAAAAATTAAAAATTAAAAATTAAAAATTAAAAATTAAAAACTAAAAATTAAAAATTATAAATTAAAAATTAAAAATTAAAAATTAAAAAAAAAATTTAAAAATTAAAAATTAAAAATTAAAAATAAAAAATTAAAAATTAAAAATTAAAAATTAAAAATAAAGAATTAAAAATTAAAAATTAAAAGTTAAAAATTAAAAATTAAAAATTAAGAATTAAAAATTAAGAATTAAAAATTAAAAATTAAAAATTAAAAATTAAAAATTAAAAATTAAAAATTAAAAATTAAAAATTAAAAATTAAAAATTAAAAATTAAAAATTAAAAATTAAAAATTAAAAATTAAAAATTAAAAATTAAAAATTAAAAATTAAAAATTAAAAATTAAAAATTAAAAATTAAAAATTAAAAATTAAAAATTAAAAATTAAAAATAAAAAATTAAAAATTAAAAATTAAAAATTTAAAATTTAAAATTAAAAATTAAAAATTAAAAATTAAAAATTAAAAATTAAAAATTAAAAATTAAAAATTAAAAATTAAAAATTAAAAATTAAAAATTAAAAATTAAAAATTAAAAATTAAAAATAAAAAATTTAAAATTTAAAATTTAAAATTAGAAATTAAAAATCAAAAATTAAAAATTAAAAATTAAAAATTAAAAATTAAAAATTAAAAATTAAAAATTAAAAATTAAAAATTAAAAACTAAAAATTAAAAATTAAAAATTAAAAAGTAAAAATTAAAAATTAAAAATTAAAAATTAAAAATTAAAAATTAAAAATTAAAAATTAAAAATTAAAAATTAAAAATTAAAAATTAAAAATTAAAAATTAAAAACTAAAAATTAAAAATTAAAAAATTAAAAATTAAAAATTAAGAATTAAAATTTAAAAATTAAAAATTAAAAATTAAAAATTAAAAATTTAAAATTTAAAATTAAAAATAAAAAATTAAAAATTAAAAATTAAAAATTAAAAATTAAAAATTAAAAATTAAAAACTAAATATTAAAAATTAAAAATTAAAAATTTAAAATTTAAAATTTAAAATTAAAAATTAAAAATTAAAAATTAAAAATTAA
This sequence comes from Cordilura impudica, assembly GCA_963682025.1. Taxonomy (NCBI): domain Eukaryota; kingdom Metazoa; phylum Arthropoda; class Insecta; order Diptera; family Scathophagidae; genus Cordilura; species Cordilura impudica. The sequence continues at coordinate 147,529 of CAVMKG010000237.1, read as the reverse complement.
AAATTAAAAATTAAAAATTAAAAATTAAAAATTAAAAATTAAAAATTAAAAATTAAAAATTTAAAATTAAAAATTAAAAATTAAAAATTAAAAATTAAAAATTAAAAATTAAAAATTAAAAATTAAAAATTAAAAATTAAAAACTAAAAATTAAAAATTAAAAATTAAAAATTAAAAATTAAAAATTAAAAATTAAAAATTAAAAATTAAAAATTAAAAATTAAAAATTAAAAATTAAAAATTAAAAATTAAAAATTAAAAATTAAAAATTAAAAATTAAAAATTAAAAATTAAAAATTAAAAATTAAAAATTAAAAATTAAAAAATAAAAATTAAAAATTAAAAATTAAAAATTAAAAATTAAAAATTAAAAATTAAAAATTAAAAATTAAAAATTAAAAATTAAAAATTAAAAATTAAAAATTAAAAATTAAAAATTAAAAATTAAAAATTAAAAATTAAAAATTAAAAATTAAAAATTAAAAATTAAAAATTAAAAATTAAAAATTAAAAATTGTAAATTAAAAATTAAAAATTAAAAATTAAAAAATAAAAATTAAAAATTAAAAATTAAAAATTAAAAATTAAAAATTAAAAATTAAAAATTAAAAATTTAAAATTTAAAATTAAAAATTAAAAATTTTAAATTTTAAATTTAAAATTTAAAATATAAAATTAAAAATTAAAAATTAATAATTAAAAATTAAAAATTAAAAATTAAAAATTAAAAATTAAAAATTAAAAATTAAAAATTTAAAATTAAAAATTAAAAATTAAAAATTAAAAATTAAAAATTAAAAATTAAAAATTAAAAATTAAAAATTAAAAATTAAAAATTAAAAATTAAAAATTAAAAATTAAAAATTAAAAATTAAAAATTAAAAATTAAAAATTAAAAATTAAAAATTAAAAATTAAAAATTAAAAATTAAAAATTAAAAATTAAAAATTAAAAATTAGAAATTAAAAATTAAAAATTAAAAATTAAAAATTAAAAATTAAAAATTAAAAATTGAAAATTAAAAATTAAAAATTAAAAATTAAAAATTAAAAATTAAAAATTAAAAATTATAAATTAAAAATTAAAAATTAAAAAAAAAATTTTAAAATTAAAAATTAAAAATAAAAAATTAAAAATTAAAAATTAAAAATTTAAAATTAAAAATTAAGAATTAAAAATTAAAAATTAAAAATTAAAAATTAAAAGTTAAAAATTAAAAATTAAAAATTAAAAATTAAAAATTAAAAATTAAAACTTAAAAATTAAAAATTAAAAATTAAGAATTAAAAATTAAAAATTAAAAATTAAAAATTAAAAATTAAAAATTAAAAATTAAAAATTAAAAATTAAAAATTAAAAATTAAAAATTAAAAATTAAAAATTAAAAATTAAAAATTAAAAATAAAAATTTAAAATTAAAACTAAAAATTAAAAATTAAAAATTAAAAATTAAAAATTAAAAATTAAAAATTAAAAATTAAAAATTAAAAATTAAAAATTAAAAATTAAAAATTAAAAATTAAAAATTAAAAATTAAAAATTAAAAATTAAAAATTAAAAATTAAAAATTAAAAATTAAAAATTAAAAATTAAAAATTAAAAATTAAAAATTAAAAATTAAAAATTAAAAATTAAAAATTAAAAATTAAAAATTAAAAATTAAAAATTAAAAATTAAAAATTAAAAATTAAAAATTAAAAATAAAAATTTAAAATTAAAACTAAAAATTAAAAATTAAAAATTAAAAATTAAAAATTAAAAATTAAAAATTAAAAATTAAAAATTAAAAATTAAAAATTAAAAATTAAAAATTAAAAATTAAAAATTAAAAATTAAAAATTAAAAACTAAAAATTAAAAATTAAAAAAAAAAATTTAAAAATAAAAAATTAAAAATTAAAAATTAAAAATTAAAAATTAAAAATTAAGAATTAAAAATTAAAAATTAAAAGTTAAAAATTAAAAATTAAAAATTAAGAATTAAAAATTAAAAATTAAAAATTAAAAATTAAAAATTAAAAATTAAAAGTTAAAAATTAAAAATTAAAAATTAAAAATTAAAAATTAAAAATTAAAAATTAAAAATTAAAAATTAAAAATTAAAAATTAAAAATTAAAAATTAAAAATTAAAAATTAAAAATTAAAAATTAAAAATTAAAAATTAAAAATTAAAAATTAAAAATTAAAAATTAAAAATTAAAAATTAAAAATTAAAAATTAAAAATTAAAAATTAAAAATTAAAAATTAAAAATTAAAAATTAAAAATTAAAAATTAAAAATTAAAAATTAAAAATTAAAAATTAAAAATTAAAAATTAAAAATTAAAAATTAAAAACTAAAAATTAAAAATTAAAAATTTAAAATTAAAAATTTAAAATTAAAAATTAAAAATTAAAAATTAAAAATTAAAAATTAAAAATTAAAAATTAAAAATTAAAAATTAAAAATTAAAAATTAAAAACTAAAAATTAAAAATTAAAAATTAAAAAATAAAAATTAAAAATTAAAAATTAAAAATTAAAAATTAAAAATTTAAAATTAAAAATTCAGAATATAAAATTACTATCTAATTCAGTTAAAAATATTTTAATATTTGTTTTTTATACCCTCCACTCCAGTGTGCAGAGGGTATATATAAGTTTGTCATTCCGTTTGTAATAATTAGAAAAAAAAATTTCGGACCCCATAAAATATATATATTTGTGATCCTTATAACAACCGGAGTTGATATAGCGATGTCCGTCTGTCCGGCTGTCCGTCTGTGGAAATCACGATGGCGGCATCAATCGGGCAGCTAGGGTGCTCGCTGACATAGAAAATGATTCATTAACATCCTGAAAAGTTTGCTATTTAAAATCGTCTAAATCGGTCGATTAGGGCCCGAGATTTGAATGAAGAACTAAAAAAGTCTTGAAAAAATATAATTTTCTATGTTGTTCTTGTCACGATCACGCCCTCAATAGGATAGCTAAGGTGATCATTTTTAGTGAGAATGATTCTCCAAATTCATGGGAAGATTTCTATTTCAAAAATCATTAAAATCGGTGGAACAGGTCCAGGGAAATCTCTGAAAAAGTAAAAAAAATATGAAAAATATGATGTTTCTATAGTGTTCTTGTTGTTATTCTAAATTTTATATTGTTGTCATAGCTGGACTTGTTGTTTTTGTGGTCGTTGTGGTAATAATATAGTAAAACCTAACCCTTTGTACATTTTTTTATCAACTCTGATAGAAAAATTTAAAAGTTTCCATTGTTTTGGCATCACTAAAAAAATTTACTAGATCATTTCTGTCATTGCCACGAGCCTGCCTGCAAAGTTTCAGATCGATTGGGTCACGGGAAAGGGGTTTAAATCGATCCAAAATTTTTTCGACAAGCAGACTACGATTTAATATAAGGGAGTAAAAATTCACCAGTATCTAAAGCAAATAATGCTAAAATACCTAGTTGTTAATAAAAAGAAAACAATATAAATTTAGCAAAAAAAAATTTTATGTATTAATTTATTTAAAGAGAAAAACACAAAAATAAAGTTTGATGTTGTATTTTTTGTGTGTAATATTTACATATACATACATACACATATTAAATAATACAAATAATATACATATATTCTATATATGTATATCCATAATAACTGCATGTTAGAAATAAATCGGTGTATTATTTTATCTACATAAAATTCTGCAATATTTTGTTGTGGGGAAAATACATTTCTTTTGCATTAACAGAGTGTCACTTAATTTTGCTCAGCGTGACTATGCCACAATAGATGGCGCCACAATTTTTGTTCTAATTAGCTTTGCAATAGTTATTTCTATTTTAACATGAATGTCATTATTTTCAAATAGATATTATACATAACAATGTTAACAGTCTAATTCATAAACACTTTTTAACAGCTTAATAAGAAAAAATCGGAATAACAGTATTCATAAACACAAAATAGCTTATCAAACGTTTAATAAACGTCTGTTATATATGAAATTTTTATTGTAGGCTTTACCCTACTTTAAACCTTTCATAAAATGACATTTCTCAATGCTTATTTATATTAATTGGCCTAGTTAAAATGAAATTACCTTTTTTGTTATTATTTCAATAAAAAATAGATAAATCTGTTCAAAATAAATAAAAAAAGTGGATTTGATTAATTTAATTGGAAGAATAGGTAAGTGTAACAAATTCTACAACATCTAGCTTTCTATATTGTAGCTAATTAAAATGAAGTCCTCGTCTTCTGACCATTAAGGTCTGCCCTTTCAAGTGCATAAAAAATAAGTCCAAATATTGGCAAACATTTTCTGTGACTCCAAATCACTAATAGAAACAATAATAACTTTTCAGTATTGTGGGGTAAATTACTTTTGGCTTAAGTGGAGTTTAGGGGCAACTCCTCAATCAGTTTCAAATTCTTACCAGTTATAAAACATTTTATTGCGGTTCTAGGAAAATATTTTTTTTCGGCGGTCGAGCCTATTTCCCTAGTTATGGACTTCCGAAATTTTGACATGGACTTGAATATAACTGTGTTATTTAGTATCGGATTTCAGCGATATATATATCATTTGAAAGCTTACTTAAGTGCCTTTTATTAGATATTTTTAAATCTAAAATCTATTAACCCATTACGAACCTATTTAAAATTTTGTATTTTTGTAATAGAATTTTTTTTCTTAAATATGGAATTATCTTGTGAACAGACATATATCATGTGTGCTTTTACGTAAACTGAATAAAAGCTGGGTCCACTAGCTTCATTCTGATATATATATCGACTTCTTAACCCTTTCAGGACCGGATATATTACGGATTTTACCTACACTTTTTAGTTTTTTCGAAATACATATTCCTATTTTTTATCAAAAATTTTCATAATAATATGTTAGTGGGTTAATTCCTCTATATATTTTTATAGTTCTTTTTAAGCGCCGTAGGAAAATTTTATACAAAATTTTAATAATATTATGAAAAGTGTAGTTAGTGGGTTAATTACCGTAAAAAAATAATAGTATATCCCATCCTGAAAGGGTTAAGAGGTCGAAATATATATCAAAATGAAGCTAGTGGACCTAGCTTTTATTTAGTTTACGTCAAATCACACATGATATATGTCTGTTTACGAGATAAGTCCATATTTAAGAAAAAAAACTCTATTACAAAAATACAAAATTTTAAATAGGTTCATAATGGGTTAATAGATTTTAAATTTAAAAATATCTAATAGAAGGCACTCAAGTAAGCTTTCAAATGATATATATATCGCTGAAATCCGATACTAAATAACACAGTTATATTCAAGTCCATGTCAAAATTTCGGAAGTCCATAACTAGGGAAATAGGCTCGACCGCCGAAAAAAATTAATTTTCCTAGAATCACCCCAAAATTCCCTACTTCCACCCAAAAAAAAAATAAAATCGGAGCGTTGCCCTAAACTCCACTTGTTCTATACTTTTTTTGATATTCAATTGATATTTTCTGAAATTCAATTGATGTTTTCTGAAATACGATTGATACTTTCTGAAAATCAATTGATATATTTTCACATATAAATAAAAATTAATTCAAAACAAACCAGTGTTGTTAATTTGCTACGCCATATTCGTTATTCGACTACTTTTACTACCACGCGTGGTAGTAAAATATAAAATATTGGCGCATGGCAAAGATATAATTGAGTACCAGTCTTTGCCAATTGGAGAGCTTTCTGAAGAAGCACAGGAGTCTCTTAACAAATTTTATAAAAAATATAGATTGCAGAACACATTCAAAGCATCAAGGGTAAGGCAAAATGAGGACCTCTTCAACATGTTGGCAGCATCTTCCGATCCACTTATTTCTTCCCTGCGGCATGTGAAGTCACGAATAAAGTTAGAAAATAATTATAGTTTAGAAATGATTAGTCTCTTAAGAATTGTGATGAATATTTTACAGAAAATGGAAAAAATAAATTTAAAAAAGAAGTAATTTTTTTTTAATTTGTTGGGTAATAATTTAAGACATAAAACCCTAAAGAAAAAAAAAAAATAAAAACAATCTAAAAATGTAAAAATAATTTTTTTTAGTTACCATAAAATTGATTTTTCTACAAATTTTAACTTTGATAACCCATAAGTAGGCCCCTACGAAGCGTAGCACCCTTTCCAAACGCTCATTGAACGCTGAACAGTTATCTATCATATACTGTTTAAACTGTTCAATTATGTTATTCGGTTCAAAAGATATGATTTTTGCAACGAAAAAACTCAAATGGCGCCACTGTGCCACGTCGAACAAATATGTGTAAAAAATTATTTTTTTTTATATTATTTTCATTTGTTTACAAATATCTTTTGTTCCTTTATTAAAGTGAAGTTATTTTTCTAGAAAAATTAAAATAATTTCTAATATAAAAGAAAATAAATAAAATATTATTCAATTACCGAGTAGATGATTTATTTATTTTATTCATCACTACCAACAAACTGACAACTACAGAGGACTAGTGTTGCCACCACAAAACTATAAATCAAATGAAACGTTTAATAGCTAATTTTCTGTTATTACATGTTTATGAATAGTGTTTTCTAATAATGGTTTATAAGACAAAATCCGTGTAATAATAAAAGTATACTTTAGAGCCAAAATAAAGTTTTTTTTTATGAATTAGACCGTAAGAGTATACACGGGCTGGTCTTTTATTTCATACGTTTTTTCATTATTCTTTTACAAATATGAACATAAGTTTGGCATATTAACTTTTTGTTGTCTTTACAAAATAGAGTTACTGAGTTATCAATGAGTTTTTTGCTTTCAACCAAGTTCTACATAGTTATATAGAATTATTATTCTGCTTTACCTACAAAATATCTGATTGCGATTACATCTAATTTTTAAAAATTGTTTATAATTACTAAATCATTATTATTCACATAAATACAAAATTGCACTTTTTAAATTTTCCATTCAAATTTAAGAAAATATCAATTCTTATAAAAACTGGAATTAAAATTTTCAATTATAAATTAGAAAATATTAACTGAATTTCAGAAAATCATATCAAAACGTCGAAAATAATAATTTTAAATTTAGAAGACATCAATTGCATCTTTAATATACATATAAATTTTATTCGTTAAACACAAATTGAAATTCCAAAACAAACAAATATGTTTACATTTAAAAAATGTTTACATTAAAAAAAAATATTCAGGAGAAATTAATAGCTTTTCAGTAACTTCTTTTAACGATTGTCGAATCGTTAAAAAAAGAAAAGCAAAATTATCAGTAAAATTTTTAAACGATATTCGCTATTGTCAGCTATCAGCTGTTGTTGTTATCTAAACGACAACCATTTTTGTGTTGTTTATTCAATCGATAAAAACTTAAATTTTTAGGTTGAAATGTCGTCATACATAGATGAAAATCATAAAATAGTGAAAATATTTTGCTTCTATTAAAAAACTTTTTTATATAAATAAAAAATTAAATAGCATATTCAATTCATTATTTCATTTACAAATAAATAAACAGAAATCTTATTAAAAAAAAAAAAAAATAGAGATATTAAACATAAACATAAAATCATCCTGTCAAACACGAAGTAATTTGTTTTTTTCTATTCATCTTTGTGTTTTTCGCTTATTTTAACAGAGATGCCACTCGTTTACAATTTAAATAAATAGAAAAACAGATTTGTCGACTGTCGTTAAGATGTATGTACTTAGTGAATCAATTAATCCTTAGTGCAAACAACAATAGCTGTCGATATATTTTGCAATTATCGGATCGTTGAAATTTACAGAATCACACTACAGAAAACATTAATTTAAATTCAATGAATTTTAGAAAACGTCAAATGATATTTAAGAATTGTGAACATAAAAACAGTTACATAAATAAACGCAATTTGATGAGAATGTTATTTTTTATATATAAATTTTCACAATTTTTTTTGGATGAAAATTTGAAGTTTTTCAGAGAATAAAGAGAACAAATTATTTTATTTAAAATGTTTGGGACATTTGGTTTTTTGCGTTTGGCATCCCTAATTTGAATATTTATTATTATAAATTAATTCTCTATGTTTTCCCAATATGGCAATATTTTAATAAAAAAATTGAGAGAGTTTTTTTTTGGTTATTATTTTGTTACTCCATCCGACCTATATAGCCGCAATGAAGAAATGTTTGGCCAGTTAAAAGAAACTATACAGCCATCTCCAATTAGCACGATTTAATGCATATAGCCACCCTACACAACCATTACCTTTGCAATGGAGGTTAGGGCGAGCTATTTAATTAGCAAAAACTAAATTAAACGAGAAGTTATGTCATATAACCGGAAACGCATGCATATAGGTATATAACCTAATTGCATGCCGATCAGCAACCACGATGACCAAAAAGCAAACACCGAAATAAATCCGAAATAATAGAAAAGACGAAAACCAACCCAAAGAATTTGCTGAAATAATTTGGTATTAAGTTTAACAAATTGTTTACTTTTTCATTTACATTTATTATCAAGACTCAAACCGAGGTGGAGGGTATCAAAGATTCGGCACAGCCGAATTTAAAACTCTTACTTGTTTTTAATAAGAATCAGTTGAATTTTTTATTTTTTTTAATTATCGTGAATTATCTCAACACTTATTTATAGGGATCAAACTTTGGGTATTAAAACGCTGGCTGCGATAAATAATGAATTTCATTAGGGGATTTCTACTCTAGTAAAAGAAAAATAATGTCATTTTTCAAATAGTAACTAATTCTTTCTATAGAAGACACGATCAGCGTTTTTTATAAGAAGAAATTATAACAGAAACTGGCTAACAAGAAACGCAATTAACTTCAAATTTAATTGGTATTCGAAATTAAAATTTCAGTACCGACAACAGTTTTAAAGTGGTAGCCGTACCCAATATTGGTTGTAATATTGAGTTTAAGATGCAGGTGGAGGGTATCAAAGATTTGGCCCAGCCGAAATTAACACTCTTACTTGTTTTTTTTTGCGAAATTGCAAAAAGTTTATCAGAACTGCTTTTCTTCATATAACTAGATAATTATAAATATAATTATATTATAATTAATAATCGTTCAAATGTTCCAAAAACCCTTTTAATGAGGGGGGGGGGGGAAGTACCCCACCCATCCCAAAAAAACTTCTTCTGAAAATGTTGCTTCAATATTACAAAATTTGAAAAAGGAATAGCAAGTTATCCGAAAACTCGCATAGTGAAATAATAATAAGATCGGATAGCCATTTGTTTTATCATACAATTTTATTCTAAATTTAGTAACAACTTACGTTAAGGTTAAAAGCATTAAATGGCGAAATGACATGCAATATTTATATGAATTGTTCCAAGCTTTTAAATACTTCGAAAAAAATAAATGTTTTCCCTACATAATAATTAAAGCAATACCAGCACTCAGTAATGCCCATTGGAATTCTTGAGCCATTCCTGGCACGTTTGTCCTTTATACTTGTTCCTGAATATCGATTGCAATTATATCCAATTTGTAAGTTTGTATGTGGTGCTTGGAGCTAAATCTGGTTTTCTGGTTGCATCGGTATCAAATAATCCGCTTCTTAATACGGAAACTGTTTTTAAGTTTCTGATTCAATTGAAATATTCATACAAGCCTGATCCTAATGGTGTTCTTGCTTGTATTTTGAGAAATTGAGATCAAATTCTAAGTGTGCCCATAACGTGTATTTTCAACAGTCTTTTGCAAATTGCTTATTTTCCTACTTCTTGGAAATAATCATTTATTATACCTTTATATAAGTCAGGTGTTAAGGCGAATGTACTTAATTGTAGGTGAATAGCTAAGCTAAGTGTTATTCCTAAGTTAATGGAGAAACTTGTTACTGTCTTGTTTGGTCTCCATTTCAACATGGCTTTTTTAAATCAAGATCAACAATGACTACTCTTTTAGAATCTTTGACTCATGCTTTTAAAGGTTTCGTTCGTAGTGAGCAGTCAGCTGTGATATATACCGATTTTAGTAAAGCTTTTGATAGGTGAATGGATCATAATATTTTACTTCTCAAACTAAAACTCATTGGCATACATTAACCAATTATTTTGTGGATTGAATCGTGTCTCACATTTAGATCTCAAAGGGTATGTTTCGCACTATTGAACCTAAAATTATAAGAGTTACTTCTGGCGTTCCTCAAGGCAGTCATTTGGGCCCGTTATTGGTTTTACTATTCATAACTGATCTTCCGACTATAACTGCAACGTCCTTATGTATGCAGATGATGTTAAGTTATTTCACAGTTTCAATAACAGAAATGGTCATATTAATGTTCAACGGGAGATTGATTTATTAGTTGAATAGTGTAATGTGAACTTGATGGAACTGAATCTTAAGAAAAGTAGGCATATGTTATTTTACTGAAAGGGGATAATTTCTAACGATTATTGCATTAGTGGAATATTATTGGATACCGTTCAAACATTTCTTGGTGTACTTATGGATAGGAAATTTGATAAGGCAAGATCTACTCTTGGTTTCGTTAAAAGATGGACTAAGGGGTTTTCAGCTCCATATGTTATTAAACAGCTTTATACAGCACTTGTAAGACCAATTTTTGAATATGCATCAACAATATGGAATCCATATTATCAGCTTCACGCCAATGCAATTGAGTTTGTGCAGTAAACGTTTTTGCTATTCTGTCTACGTGGTTAGGTTGGAGTTGGAGGTCGTGAGGTTTGGAGTTGGTTTAGCCCGTGAGAGTTGGAGGACCATGTTGGATGTTACCTTTCTTTTCAACTTTGCGAATGGTGACGTTAACTTGGAGTTTCTTTTATCAAATTGAAATTTTAACATACCTTGTAGATTCACAAGACATTTTAATCCGCTTCATTTGGACTATTTTAGGACTAATTATGCTAATTCTTATCCTTTCCGCAGAATTTGTCATGACTATAATGTGTTACACAGTTTCGTTAATTTTAATGGTAATGTATTGAAAGTAAAGCGCAATATAATTGAATACCTGAATTAATTATATTTTGTTGTTCTATTTAAATTTGTCTGTTACTCAATGTTAGCAGATGACATAATTCTGTAGCTGCTTTACGACCACACAATCTACTTCGCAGCTCTTGAAATCCGCCTGAGTTCGGACCGTAGTGTGTACGCGGTCCCAACGTTAAAGGGGGCGTGTCCCCTCGGTCGGATGGGGTGGATAAGTGTGAGGCGGGGTTCGGTCGTAAAAAAAATAATAATAATTTCTCCACACTACAAAAATCATTAGCAGGCTTCAAAAAAGCAAATGAATATTTTCTCAGACATTGGGTCAAAAAATCATCAGCTATTGAGGAAGTTCAGCGGAGCAATATCTACGCAGAGCGTGCAATTATAATTGTGGAAGACATTTTGCCATTGTGTAAATCATCGCATACTTTAAACTTAAAATTTATTTCACATAACAATTGAAAAAATTTTGAATTAAAAATATTAAAAAAAAATTCATGTTTTTATATAAAATTTTGATATTTTATATCTTTGAATTGAATTACTTTTATTAAAAATATTTATTGAAATTTTATAAATTCCATACTTTTCCACATAGTAAAGGAAAAGTATGGAATAGTCAATATATCTATAACGTAGCTACACACAGAAAAAAAATTCGGCAACCGAATTGTTCTAACGATTAATGATTGAATTTTCGATTGTATCAACAGAAATTTTAAATTTTACTGTTAAGAAAATAGAATTGTAATTGCAATCAACTCAAAATTCGATCATTAACTTCATCGAAATTCGGTTGGCAATAAATTTGGTAGCCACAACGAATCTGTTTTCTGTGTGTAGAAAATAAAAAAAAAAAATCATTGACTATCTTTTTGAAGTAAAGTATTTCAATCTAAAAGGAATCAGTTCTGTCTGGATTTTCCACTACTAGGTTTAAATAGCTATTACAATTTTTTTATTCTTAAAATTTTTTTTTTATCTTATAAAAATTATTTTGTGAAATTAATAACATGTCTAAAATTTTTATAAATAGTAAATAATTATTAATGGGAACAAGAAAAACAAACATTTAGCCGAAATGGTGGTTTTAATCGAAATTCCTTTTGCTTGAATTAAATTCCGTTGTAAGTACCGAATATGAAATGATAAGCCCAATCGAATAATTTAATTTATTAGTACACACAGAAAAAAAATCACCAACCGAATTGTTCAAAAGTTCAATAACTGTATTTTCGATTGTATCAACAGAAATTTAAGAGGAGTTACATATTTTCTATTGTGATAAAACATTTACTGTTCCAACAACAGAATTTAATTCGTAATTAACTCGAAATTCGGTTAGTAGCTTCAATTCGGTTGGCAGTAAACTCGGTAGCCACAACGAATCTGTTTTCTGTGTGTAATTTCTTGAAAATTGAATGTAAAATAGAAAAATAAAAATAAAATATTTAAACACAATATTTTAAAAGAAAACAAAAATTATATTAACATCCATTAATAGACTATGTGTTTTGAAAATTCAAAAATAAGCACCATAAAGTATATAAGGGGCGTTTAATGTCAAGTGAACTTTTGAAACCGATGTTTTCCGATCGGGATGAAATTTGCACCAAGGTAAGTCCTATTGGATAGTAGTTTAGACACAATTTGTCAACAAGATCGGTCCAGAAGTCTCTGAGTTAGAGGAGTCAAAATTTGACATTTTGGCCAAACAGGTGTTTTTTTTTTCATCCTTGTAACTTTTTACCTATTGTTCTTAGCAAAATTTGTCCCAAATAGTTTAGATAGCTATTTCTTCAGTTTTTCGGAAAAAAAATTTTAAAAATATAAAAATTTTTTTTGGGTTTTTTTGCAAAATCAAAAATTTTTTTGGACTTTTTTTCAAAAAAGGCATTTTTTTTGCTCAAAAGAAAGCTAAGGTTTTTTCCTTTAAGAGCTTTTTGGTCGCTTAGTGGGATGCGAGTTGGATATCTATCAAAAAAATGTTTTGTAACTCAAGACAACGGTTTTTCAATTTTTAGCATATGCACTAATTTGAATTTTTTTCATCCCGATCGGAAGACATCGGTTTCAAAAGTTGGTTCACTTGACATGAAACGCCCCATTAATAAGGTATCATTTAAATTTACACGGTACCGATTCTACTATAAATAGCAGCTTTAATCTCCAAATTGCATACAACAATACTACAGCTGTTTATAAAAAAAAAACATAAGAACAAAGCTCCAATTCTAATACGACGAAGCGTTAGTAGTAACCACCCCTCAACTACACTTGCAATTTAAATAGCAACAAAGAATTGTAAAGATAAATTCGTATGCATTACTGAACCATGTACCATAATTAGTAGAAACTCCTCAACGTACCACGCCCATTTTAATGTGACAAAAAATAACTTGGATTTCTGAAAACATACACACAGAAAACAGATTCGTTGTGTCTACCGGATTTATTGCCAACCGAATTTCGATAAAGTTTATAACCGAATTTCGAGATGATTATGATCACAATTCTGTTGTCTTAACAGCAAATATTTTATTACAATAGAAAATGGTTAACTGCTATAAAATTTCTGTTGATACAATCGAAAGTACAGTTCTTAAACTTTGGAACAATTCGGTTGGTGATTTTTTTTTTCTGTGTGTATTTAAAGTATTGGTCGATGGTGAGACCCGTGACTTCTACATCCAGTCTTTAACTAAAAATTATATACTCGTATTTATTGATGATTTCTTGCAACGGCGTAAGCAGGTCATGTTGCACTATTTATGAAGTGATCACCACGGCAGTGTAGGAAATTTTCATAAGTTACAATATAATTCGTTTCGATTAAGGAATTTGACGCTCAACAAATGCAGCAAATTTAATAATTGCAGCAATTACCTGTAGATAATTCGAATGTTATTTATTCATCAATTAAAATATCTGAACAAAGTAGACCGTAATTATCACCAACTAATACGTTAGGTGCAGTCAATAGTTATCCGTCAAGTATGTATTTAAGATATTTTTATTTCCTTTATTTTTAAGTATTAAATATTAAATAAATAAATTGTATATAAAATTGTAGTTATAATTATTACAGTTATGCATTATTGATAGGCATCAATAAATAAAATCTAAATTCTATTTTGAATGGACTAAATTTTATAATTTATACAATTAAATTAACTTGAAACATCAGTTGCCTTATACTATGTATTGTTATTTCAAAAATATTATTTAGTATTCACAACAGAGTAATGTGATAGTACATGGAACTATCAAAATTCGGTTGGCAACAAATTTGGTTACTACAGCGAATCCGTTTTCTGTGTGCACAGTCATTTTTGAGTTTATGTATAACTAAGTTAACTAGTAAAAACCATCGAGTTTTTAGCTACGTCTTCGTTAAATGTGTTATACTCTCTCCGAAATCTTACAAACCACAACCCGAGATTGTGGTTGAAGTAAACCAACTGCATCACATAATTTGATGTTCTTTTGCCATTTATTTTTAATTCTATTAAATTCTCCTTTTGAGGATCAAAGTACAAATAATTTTTATCAATGTTTGAGTAGAGCATAATAAGTTAATATGATCAAAGCTTGAAATGTAAAGCCGATGACAGTAACAGCTTGTTAAATGACTATTATAATTCAAAGTAAAATTATAAAAACACTATCTCGACAACAAAATTTTGAAGTCTCTTCTCTTTTGATTCTATTTTTCTACAGTTTTTTTTTTCAGTTTGTTCCATCTCTGTTACTGTCTGCTATTAAATACTTGAACTCAAATTTCCTATAAGAATACATACAATTGTTCTGCAAATGCCCGGCGTCGGAGGCTATTTTATTTTATCAGGCTCCGGTTGCAGCACTTATTAAAATTAAGTAGCATTGCCAACTGGCAAAACCGACTCCTGAATAATTTTTATCACTATATGAACTGTTCAATAGCATTAAGTTAAAACCTTTAACTTAGCTGTCTCACAAGCATAACACTCGAGTTTATTTTGTCTCTTGAGTTAATTACATGTTAATATTATGCATATTTTTTACGCATAGTTTCGCCAGTAGTGGCAATTTTAACGGTGATTTTATAATATTGTAAGACATGCTAAATATAGAAAGAGCCCGCGTAAAGAACTGTTTTGTTATAAATGATTTAAATTATGCAAAAAATGGAGTTTTACACACAAAGAAAGAACTCAAAAAAAAAAAAAAAAAGAATCGGAATGTTTTCAATTCAAATAACTGTATTTTCGAAATTTAAGAGGAGCTAACAATTATATCTTTGATAAATCATTCATCACAATATCGTTGGAAATTAGTTCGGTGGCCATGATGAATATGTTTTGTGGTTTTAAAACAACTAATTACATAAAGAATAACAACTTTTAAGGGGGCAATGTTTTAAAAGCGAAAAAAGAGGTATTTTCATTTTTTTTGAAGATATTAATGTTGGATTATTTATTTCATATGCACGTTATAGCATAATATTTGAAGAATCTTTGAACAAATTTTCAATTAGAAATTTTAATAAATAACTTCGTAACAGCGTATCTTCGAAGGCATTGTTGTTTTGCGGTGAACATCATAACTCGTTACCTGATCATGGGAAATAAAAAAATTGAGCTGCGTTTCAAATGTACCATGTTTCCCGAGATAGTCACGAAAAGTGTTTTAAACATTTTTTTTTGGCAGCATTTTGAAATGAAAAACACGATTTTTGTATAAAATTTCGGTGAATTTGTTGTTAAAAATGAGAAAAAAAAGGAAAATAAAAAACTCTTCGTGGTTACCTGGTGATTTATATGTAGAAATAGTGTGTAAAATTTTAAAAGAAGCGGACAAGTAGATTTTGAGTTATGATGTTCACTAACAAACATTTATTTGCGAGAAAATCGATTTAAAGTTTTTTAAAAACTGATTTATATACGATATACCGTATGAGGTCGGTCGTTCGAAACGCTGTATCTTCGTTAGCTTAGACACAGCACTCTCGACATGTTGTACATTCAGTAAAAAGAATGCAAAAAAAATATTTTAAAACCTTACCCCCCTTAAGAATAATTAGTTATATTTTCTTTATATTTAAATTTTAAGTATTACCTTCAATTGGAATTTTCCCTATAAAAGTTATTATTTGAAGCATGTTAAGGACACTTCTGGAGTCTCGTTATCAATTGTTAGTCATACAACTTGGCGGGAAGTATTTTTATTTAATATTTAAAAATGGTCTACTTTGAAACATTTTTTTTAAGCAAACCCCCTTAAAAAAAAATAGCGGATTTGGAGATTCGGGTAATGTTTTTTCCTTCATGATGTGTATTTAAAAAAAATTGAAATTTCTTCACCTTAACCAAAAAATCAATATGAAAGCCGTCAAAACTTATATGCCAGCTTTCATTCAAATACCTATTTTCTTGTGAGCTGTGGTTTCTTTTTAGGAATTAAATGTGTACTCAGCCAGTGAGTCGGATAGACGAATATCGCTTAATTGAACTGAAACATAATTTGTTTTGGGTAATTACAGATATCAATATAATGTCAGTATATTCTGACTACGGGAGTGTTCAATTCAAATATGACCGATATTATAATTTATAAGTTTAACCAATTTAATATTTCTATGTATATAAATATGCCTTTGTCTCGTTGAACTTATTCTAAAAATATACACTTTGTTTCAGATAGGTATGGTTCCAGAATCGACGTGCCAAAGTTAGAAAACGTGAGCATACCAAAAAAGGCCCTGGCCGACCTGCCCACAATGCCCAACCACAAACCTGCTCTGGAGAACCCATCCCGCCTAATGAATTGAAAGCTAAAGAAAGGTTAGTTAAACTGTATATTTTATTTAACAAATAATCTAACCAGTAAAAACAAAGTTTTTATTAAAGCTCTTTCTTTGCTTATGCATATTAGTTTTGAATCTCTCCGTGCGTGACTTTGAGTGACTATTTTAAAATTAATCTTTTTTTCATAGCAAGTGTATGGACCAAGTTTCAGATCGAACCGATGAGCGGAAATGACATTTAGATCACTCCGTGACTGTGCGTGATTACCCCAAAATTAATCTGTAGTCACAACAAGACTATGGGCCAAGTTTCAAATCAATTCGATGAGGGGGAATGGGGTTGACACACGACAAGCAGACAGGCAGACAGACAGACAGGGAGTACGAGTTAAAAGAAAGAGTTTAAAAAAATAAGCAAACAGAATAAATCTTACAAAATTTAATTAGTTTCAAGTAAAACTTTTTTTATTTATTTATTCATTTTATTTATTTATTTGATATTCTGCACACAAGACTAAGATTCTCTTATTGCACTATAGAATTATGCATTTGGAAATATAACAATTTTTAAATCTAATACAAATAATTATTCTAAAGTTAACTATAAACGATAATTACAGATTTTACAAAAAAAAAAAAAAAAAAAAAATTGAAAAAAGTTATCTATAATATTCATAGGCTAGGCGATTTCTTGTGACCGATGTTTTGTTCTACCTTTTTATCCCAGTTTTGAACTTTTAGCCGTTTTGCAGATTTACAGATTTTTAAATTTTTTCCTTTATTTTGAGTAAATTGCATTTAAAGTTACTACCAACACATACATAAAATTATACAATGCTATGTGTGTGTTTATTAAATTTGTTAATGTGTTTGTAATCAAAATGAGTTTGCTTTTTTGTGTTGATTTGCGAATTGGCTATAATTGATTAGCATAACTTTAGGGTCTTTATTTCATGGAAAAATAAAATTTCCTAGAATTTGCACTCGAACTTCGAGGGCTGGAATCTGCTAGTGTAAATAAATAAGTTAAATTTTAAATATATAAAATAGAGAAAAATAATTTACAATTTAATGAACAGAATAGAAATTAAATAATTTTCTCTTAAAAATTTGTGCGATACTAATAATTTGTATGCTGTAAGGGACTAATTCCAGAGACGAATTGCATTAATATGGAATTGCCATTCTAAAATTAAACTACGGTGTCTTAGCGGGATAACACTTTTACCTCTATTTGGTCTAGAAAAGGTTAGACGATTATATATAAATATGTTCCGGTTGTTGCGTGTATATTACTTTGTGTAGACAAATTAGAACTCTTGAGTAAATCTTCAAAATACCATAGAGTGTGGTTGTAAAGGGTGAAATGCTTCCATGTTTTATTTATTCCGTATACATATCGACAGGAAACTTGTGAAACCGATTGGCTAGTTCTGAGATTGTATTATTTAGAAATACTTACGGTTACAATATTTTTTAAAATCTAAAATATAATATTTTCTGAAATCATTTTTTGTGCTCGGTACAATTAAATTTAATATAATTTATAAATATTATAAATAATTTATGTTTATCATTACACATTTTTTAATTTATTTTTTTATTTATTATTTTATTTATTTATTTTTGTTATAATTTCAGAGCACGAAGAAGAAAGAAACTGGCAAAGGCCATTGATAGGCAGGCAAGAAAACTTCAGGCTAAAGGTATAACCGTTGATTTTGAAGCACTTAAGGCTGAATACATATCACAACACAAAGCCAATGGTACATTTTCCGATTCAGATCTCGAAGATGACAGCATACAAATCGATGTCGTGGGCGTTGCAGACAGTGATGACGATGATGACATGGACTTCAGAAGTCCACGTAGCAGCGATTTAGCCAACAACAGTTATTCGCCCAGCGGTAGTCCCAACGGCATGGGCAGTCCAATGTCGAATGGCGGCCTCGATAATCGTGATGATGACAACAACAGTAATCACCATAATCCCAATGGTATAGAAGGTTGTGAGAAACCATTTTTGTTTCCAGGCAGATCAACGAATTTTCATCTGAAATTACAAAACACCTCATCATCTTCCTCCTCCTCCTCACCGAATCATCAACAAACCTCACCGATTAGTATAAGACGTAGTAATCCGTTTAGCATAGAATCTCTACTGTTCAACAACACATGAGTTTTGTAGACCATTGATGGATTTATGTATACCAAAAATAACCACAACAACAAACAATAAAACAGCAAAAAAAAAAGGAACAACAAAAAGAAACTAAGAATTAAAGGGGTTGAATTATGGGGAAAAACTAAAAAAAAGTCTAAAAATGTTGAACATAAACCTAATAAATGGATGGCTTTTGTCTAAATATAAGACGGGTTAAAAAAATTCAAAAAGGCATCATCATTATTTCGACTACTCCTGCAACAGCAAGACGTTATTCTCTCGGTCCATTATAGTTAAAGTATTGGGCATTATATCTTATTGTGCTTCTTCCATCAACACCAAACATAATGATTTAATTGTATTGTACAGAGCAACGACTTAAACGGTGAAGAAATGTTGAAACCGCCTAATTTGAGAAGTGTTTATGAGTGAATCATAAACGAAATTGCTTTATGAAGACTTCAGGCATCATAAATGCAACATCTGACTATCATACGCATGATGGTCGACCAATTGGCTATAGCCAAGCAACATAAAATGTTGGTTGTAAAATATATCACCATACAACAACACTCATTTAGCCAACCAGCCAGTCAGCCAGTTAGCCTGTTAGTCGAAAGCAAAACAAAAAAAAATTAAGCAGCAGCACATTAAATTTAATGAAATTGAAATTCTGAACAAATTGCGCAATATTAGAGTAATTGACTTGTACTTGTATTATAATGAATGGTAATTTTAATTAAATATACATAACACACACACACACACACACACGCGAAGAGAGTGACAATATATAAAATATATATCAGTTTCATACAGGTACCCCAAACATGCGCGTACCTCCACAATGCTCGCACTAAGTACCACCACTAAACTTAAATGAACTAAAAAACAAATATTAAAACAACAAATGAGAATATTAAATAAAATATCAATTGAGTTCATTATAAAACATACTCAAATGAATAATTTCATAAATCGTTCGTTTCCTACACTTAATGTTTCACTTTATATGGAGTACCTTTTTCGTTTTGTGATCGATTATGCAGTTGTTTTTTTTTTAAGTTTTCTGTCATTAAATTTAAATGTAAAATGGTTTATTATAAATAGTTTTTTATTATTCAATGTACTCGTATGTAGAAAGGTATTCACAATCTCTCATACATATTTTAACCCAAAGTCACATACAGAAAACAGATTCATTGCCAACCGAATTCTGATGAAGATAGTAACCAAATCGTGATTTGATTAAACTTAAAGTTCTGCTAATATAATAGAAAATAGTTGGCTGCTATTAAATTTCTGTTCAAACAATCAAAAATGTAGTTGCTCTGTTTTAAAACAATTTGGTTGAAGAAATTGTTTTTTCTGTGTAGTTGTATGTTAGAAAATTATTACAGCAAATCTCTATTCTATGTACTCAAAAAAAAAAAAAAAGTACGGTTGATGTAGTAATTATTTGCAATACAAATACACACAAAACACAAATTTGTGGCCAAACGTGTTGTTTAGTTTTAGTTACTGAACTATGAATTTGGTTTCACTGGTCAGCTTCAGTTCTAACATTCGAATTTATGTTCTATCAATAGAATGGCTGTAGTGTTGAACGAATATTTACGTTATTACATTCAAATTTGATTGCCACAACCTAATCAGTTTTCTCTGTGCAGCTTATTTCTGTATATAGTATAAAGAAACGCAATACGACTTCAAAAAATGCTAATTATAAAACTCTGATTATTATTAAAACGTATGAATTGATTAACACTAATATTTTATCATTATCTTTTAGATTGTTGAAAAATTATGAAAATAGTTTGTTAAGAAAATTTACTTTTTTTTAAAAAAAAAGCAACATTTCAAGAGAAGGTACTTCTTTTAAGAAAAGTAGCTTTTAAGAAAATGTACTTTTTTAAGAAAATTCAATAAAGTTTCTGTCGTTAGGATCGAAAGTACAGTTGTTGAACTTTATCACAATTTGGTATGTTTACTCTGTGTATATTTCGAACATTAATGCATGATATAAATTATCCTCTAGTGCAGAATATCGAAATGATGAGACAAAGAAAAAACTCATTTGAACCGAATATGAGATCTTAGTTTGCAAAATATGCATTTCCAGTGGTGCAAAATAAATTTAGTACTTATTTATTTGCTGTTTCTTAAATGACGTTTTCGACGTTTGTTCGAATTTAAATAATCTTGTCCAAATTTATATGAAATAATTGGACTGTTCTGTAAAATTGCAAGAAAATTAACAAGTTTCTAATGAATAAAAATAAAGTGTTTAAATGTGGGCTCTGTTCATTTCCTAACCCTAGTGAGTTAAAGGAAAATATATCTTACTTTACGACATTATTATTGCAGCATTTAAGTCCAGTCATTCAACTACATATAAAATATTTTTCAGAATTATTTCCAACACTTCCAACGGAAAGAACACACACTTCCTGTTTTTCAATTATATATATTTACATTTGGTTTCATAGAAACTTTAGGAGAAGTAATAATAAAAATCGGTTGAAACAAGGTTAGACTTAAATCGAAGTGAAAATTTCACCTAAACGCGTGCCAGGACATGGTAAAACTAAAACTTTCACTTATGATTTGAAATCGCAGATCATGTATTATATGGATTTGTAATTTTTTTTTTTAAACTTAAACAAAATAGTAACTTATTAAAAAAAGCTGTATGAAACCATAAAAATAGTATAAATGATCTTCTGAACTAATTTTTGTTTTTTGAATGTCAGGGGAAAGTTCCCCGGAAACTTTATAGGTTAAATAGATTAAAATTTTTTTTAAAAATTTGCAACTGTCAATTTCAGTAATACCCGCCAAAGGCTAAAAGTTTATACGGTTAAGTCCCGAAAACAGACAAAAATAAAATTTTCACTTATAAATTTATATAGACAACACTATTCCCTAATAAATTAATATTAACTAAAACAAAAATCCAAATCCATACGATAAACTACATTATTTTTTAAAGGTTTTACCTTACCTGCATAACCTTTAGTTTTTGGTTACCCTTAGCGAAAGTTTTCGCTAAACATATTCAAGGGATATTTTAATCCTTTAACCGCCTGTTTTAGTAGATTTTTTTAACTTTTAAAGGAGGGCTAAAAACCCTCTAGAGTGTCATATGTGGCGTTAAGTAATAAAAAAAAAACAAAATTTTAGAGCAACAGTTAAATGGCGTTTTCACCAACCAACAAAATACAATTATCACACTCCAGATAGTATTGCAGAATGTTATTGGAAGATTTATTTGCAATAAATTTCAAAATCTTTATTTAAAGTTTTTAACTTCATATCCAACTACACGGGGTTTCGAAATGGCATTAAATGGTAATGTTAACACAGATCCGTTTGTAATATTTCAAAACTGAAAAAAACGTCTGTAATTTTTTTTAAATGATTGAGTAAACAAAATGCATTGACTTGAATTTAGTTTAAAAGGATATATTCCTTCGAGTGATAAAAAATTATTTCGTGAAAAATCACAAACGACTTTTTATTTTATATTCAACCTGAAAAAAAAAACTTGGCAATTGCAAAGGAGGGGTAGAATCGCCTCACTCGATATCGAATGAAATCAATCGAAATTCCATGTTTTGGTAAATAATTTAAAGAAGACGAACAATGAATGATGCAACATGGTTTAATTTTTGGAGCAAAATTATTTCCAGACTTTTACTTTGATAAATTAAAAATAATTTCGATAGAAGAATTTCGCAACGAATGCCGACGATTACAGGTGTTATGCTATTAAAACAAAAACCTGTTTTGTATGATTTATGGGAGACTGCGAATACCCTTCTAGTTTTATTTTATTATTTTCTATTTTTTTTCAATTACTTAATATTTTAAATATTGTTTTTATTATTCATTGTCAAACAAGGAAAAATAGTCTTAATATAATTAAGTGTAAATTTATGTACGTTTTTTTACTTGTCCTTTTTTGTTATATTTGAATAATTTAATTATTTATACTTTTTAAGCACACAGACACATCCACTGATCAAGAGACTTGTTTTAAAACATATATTGTAGAAAGTTCTTTAGTTTAATGTTTGCACTCGTAGAGCTAATTAGAGTTGTTTATTTTTTAAGTTAAATATATTTTAAAATAATTTCTATTTGTTTTGGAGGAGTAATTGCTTTAATAAATTATTATTGGATTATAAATAAATATTTCCTATTATTGTATATAATTATTTTGTTTTTGTTAAGACTTTCACAGATGTTTCCTATAAATGTGTTTGTATGTACATATCACTCTGCATACATACATACGTATGTTTTTTGTGTGTTTATATATTTCAACTAAAAAATGTAAACTTAACACTGACATACATACATTTTTAACGTATTTATTGTATATTTAGTTTACTATTTTACTTAAGATGTGTATAATTTAATAGAGATTATTATAATAAAATGAAAAAAAATAAGAATAAAACAAAAATTTTGTATTTGATTTTTATTAAATTTTTATTAAATTTTTTACAGAACCAGTTATTAAAATCGTTCGCTCTAGATCAGAATCTGAAAATTATTACAAATAACTGAAAAGTGAAGTAAAGCAACTCAGACACTATATTAATAACTTATGTGATTATCATGATTTTCTTTGTATGAGAGGTGTCATATCCACTGGTACTATCCCGTTTAGTCAAAATAAAAACGTATAGTCCAGATATAACTATTTACTCTTTATGGGATAGTATGATTCCGTCCTTTTGTGCCACTTATGCTTATATTAACAAGTAAGAAAATTATAGTCGGTCTAGACTGACTATACGATACCCTCCCTATCCCATGGTTGGTCCAACTAATTCTGTATAGAAAATAAGCATAAACCAAATTTGAGTGGCAAAGTGACAAAGTTCATATCTGATGCTATATTTATATGGGGAATAGGTCGAAAAATGGACCGATTCTGACCATATTTGGTAAAGTCACTTACATTTTGAAAAAATATATACAAACCAAATTTGAGAAAAATCTGTGCAATATTTGGTAGATTTAAGTGCAGATCGGGAAGCAGCTTTATATGGAGCCTATGACTAAGAATTGTCCTGTAGGTATTATTTTTGGACTACTCATTAATGAATATAATAAATCTATATGATAATTTGGATCTTATGGCAATTTATGTCGATTTCACAGGGGTCATTTGTATGGGGACAAGGTCTGAACATGGACCGAATTTCACCAGTTTCAGCAACGTTCAAATTTCCAAAATATTTCGAAATTTCATCAAAATATATTCATATTTGCGACCTGTAGTTTGATTACAAGGTTTACATGGACACACAGACGTACGGACGGACATCGCTTAAGCGACTCAGAAAGTGATTCGGAGTCGATCGGTATAATAAAAGATGGATCTAGGTCAAATATTTTTTTGTAGTTACAAACAGCAGCACAAGGTCATTATACCCCAACCACATAGTGGTATAGGGTATAAAAACTTATGAACTCACACAAAGTTTCAAAGCTCTCACTCCAGATATGTTACTTTTTATGGAAGGTTCCACGCTTACTGATCCCATCCCGACCATTTCTGATATGCCTCCTCATGTTAATAGTTTATGAAGACATACAAGCTTCCATAGCACTCTAGAAATGTTTCTTTCGATGAAGGGTGATACGCCAACTAGGCTGATCCTGCTCAGCTTAATACCTTATTATCACATAAAAAGTTTGAAGACATTTATGTATATCTCAACTACTCAAATCAAAATGCACTGAACTCACATAAAATTTCATGATTAGTGCTTTTGGAGAAAGTGTAGTCCAAACTTGGACAAATCATAAGTAATTTTTCAACTAAGAAAATGAAATATACAAAAAATAAAAACCACAAGTTTTTTACTATATATGGTAGATTATTATAATACCTGTTTATTAATATAAAGAAACATTAAATATTAAAGCAGAATTATTTATAACAATAATTAAGTCTAGTAAAAAGGGAAATATGAGCTAACCAAACTAGGACAACATATTTTAAGGTTTAAACTAATACAATTCCAGCCAATTTTAATACTTTGTGTGCATTCCTATATTTAAGATCACCATCTTAAGACTTATTTGTATTTTTTGTACTATTTTTTTTTTACAATATTCGGAATTAATATTTTGCCAATTCTTGAAGTAAAGCTTTTTTTAGATGTACTTTTTTGGAAATGGTGTAATTTTTGAGCTGTTATCCTTAACAATCCCATAAGTTCTCAATTAGGTTAATGCCAGGACTTTGAGGGGCGTTTCCATAATGTGTAGATAATTACATAATGCCAGAGCCTTGCGTTGTAACATTTCACTTGTGGTCGTTGTCTTGGTGATAATACCCATCGTTAAATATTTTTTTATAATATTTTGATATACCTTTTGATCCATAATTCCATAAATAAAATAGAGAATGTCGGGTCAAACTGTTGGAAGCGAGCCCCAAACCCTCACTATAAAAATTTGATATACCAAAACACAATTCATCCTATTGAATTTTGTAGATAGCCAGTTAAATACCGTGAAATGTAGTTCAAAGGTGTAGCGTCCTATAAACCATAAAAAACACAATTTATATACTAACAAATCCCTTTCTGTTTCGCTATGAAATCTGCATATTGTCTTATGTTTTCTGATAACTTTTTTCGATGTTTATAATTAGTCTTCATAGCCATTTCACCAAGATAGGTCTGTCAAGTGACTTTTTATGTGCTATGTAGAATTCTTACCAAATAATATTTTGCAATCCAAGTTGACAAATTTGTTGACTAAAACACTGAGCAACATCAGTGTCGCATTAAGAATATTATTAAAAGACATTCCCTTTATTTTTCGAAGAAATTCTTTACTAATGTGTTCTTCATGCTTCTCGTAAAGGCTTGCGGAAAAAAAATACGCAAATTGACATAATTATTGAAAACGTCGTATCCCAATGTGGATCATTTTCCAGAACATCAAAAGATTTCAAAGCTTAGAGTGAGGTTGGTGCCTTGACTTTGTGCAGCAAAATTCGCCACTGGCATTTTTAAGATACGGTCGTTTACTCCTGATATGATATTAAGCAATTGGCATGAATGGGAGTTGCTACTCTTACTTTATATATGAAAACAAAATACAGCTTATTGTTCCTTCCAGTTATCAGTTAAATACATCGACTGTTGGGGAAGAACGGTGTAGCGTTCTACAAACCACAACCAAACAGACAACCGTTTTTATTTATATACTAGCTGGACCCGACTCACATTATTTTTTTTGAAATGATACAAATTGGAGAGTAATTTTATGTTTTTAAGTTACGAAGAAAAAGTTTTATTTTAAAAAGATTAATAAATAATTCATATGGAATATGTTGGAATATTGGAATGTTTTAATTGAATAAGATAAACATCAGCTGGATAATTACGTTCACAGTATTTTCTTTCAGCAAATCTATCGATTTTTAAGTTCATACAATACATGTTATTGTTTTTTTTTTTTGTCTCGGAAAAGACAATGTATTTTTAATTTATTATTTTCTATTTTAATAATTTAAAAATAAAAAATTTTATTTTTAATATTTGTCACATAATGATTGAGTAAAAATACGGCTTAAATAAACACACAATTTTTTTTAACCGTTGTTGAGACAAGTTGTTTAATTTTTTAACGGACTAAAAAACATAAAAGTTATACACTAATAACCTTCAAAAATGTCTTAAAATGCTTAGTTGTAAGAATTAAGATAAAGAATTACATAGATTTTTGAAAATAGAAAAATAATAAATTTTTCAAACTATTTTCTCATTTGGTGGCAACTCTGTGTATCAAAGTTTATCTTTTAAAGAGTCAATCACCGTAAAAATGATTTCAAGATTCCAGTTACATAAATACTTACGAAAATGGAAATATATATCTGTGGTCACAGTTGACTTAAGAACGATTTGAGTTATGTATGCTATCATGACGAGTTGTTGGCTTTGTCTTAGTGTATGTCACTTTAAATGCAGTGGCTTATCTGGTGTAGTAGCCGAATCTGTATCGAATCATAAAAACTTACATTGGCGCTGTAATGACTGTCAAAAAATTGGCGCTAATTTTTACCGCTTCTTCCAAAGTACTAAAAACAATTTTTTGCAAATTCTAAACCATTTTGTTAATTTATCTGGGCAAATAAACTCTTATGGAAAGCTTTTCGATGATTTCAAGTCATTGGATGGACTCCAATCACCTAAATTTCCTTCTCCAAATCGCCGTAAGTCACCCAGATTCATGAATAGAGAAAACCCTGATAATACTACTGCTTCTTCGATCCATACAACTCTGAATTCTGCGAATATGCTTACGACAATTACTTCTCCTTTGATGCCTCAAAATGCTGTCCTACCATCTTTTAATAAAGCTTCATCTATACTTACAACTGATAATCCACAATCTTTTACAAATACTGCTCCATTTATATCTAAAACTGCAATGCTACCATCTTTAAATAATACGTCCTTGACGCATACAAGTGCTATTCCACCTTATTTAACTAATGAAGAGGCTTTACCGAAACAACGAAAAGTAATACCGCCAAAAAATTTATTTTTATTTCGCGTCTTTCTTCGGATACCTCCACTGATAACATTAACCTTTATATAAACTCCTAACTTAATTATAAAGCTGATGTTATGATATATAAATTTTCCTATTCCGTACCAAGAAGGATTACATCTTTTAAAATAACCGTTCCGTTCTATCTTTATGAACAAATCGTTAACCCTGGCTTCTGGCCTGTGAATACTTTAGTTCTCGAATATGAATTTAAAGAAAATCCACGGAGATACAACATTGCTGAGCTGTCGCCCCGACATCGAATAAATGAAAATACAAATTTCAACATTAATTAAAAAAACTAGATTCTATACCTGTTGATCGACTAATCATTATGTATCAGAATGTGTGTGGTTTAAATACTAAAATGTCTAATCTACTAGTTAACAGTTATGATTTTAATTTTCATGTTATCATCTTTACTGAGACATGGCTGAAAGATAATGTTTTTAATTCTGAGTTCTATGTAATAATTATCAAATATATAGATATAACAGAAACGATCGTAACGGTGGTGGTGTTTTAATTGCTGTGTCATGCCTGTTTGCTTCCGAATCTCTTCAATATGAATCATCTCCAAATATTGAGTTTGTCAGTGTAAAGATAAAGCTTAATTATAAAATCATTTTCATAACCTGTTCGTATATATCTCCTAATTCTCCCGAAGAAATATACCTTGAACACGTTCAGGCCATCAAATCAGTTGTTCAACTTGCTAAACCTGAGTATTTAATTTTTGTTGTTGGAGATTTTAATTTACCATCTATAATGTGGAAAAATTCACCTGATGCTCCGGATTTTATTCCAATTAAATTTAATAACTGTGATGATTTAGTATTGAATCATATAGTTGATCTTAGTCTTTACCAGGTGAATGGCGTATTTATTGAATACAGTAAACTGCTAGATCTGGTATTTACAAATAATCCAGAAGATTGTATAATAACTCGTCCTGATCCTATTACCTTGCCGGAAGATCGCTTTCATCCAACTATTGAAATTAGCTATGTTTTGCCTACTTTTGGTAAATCCAATATTCGTAGTAATAAAGATAAAGCTATTCGTTTTAAACAAACCAACTATAGTAAATTGATTGATCTAATTTCTAACACTAACTGGAATGATTTGTTGTGCCATACTTCTATTGATTTAATGGTGGAGGTCTTTTATAGAACTTTGTATTCTTTTATGGATGAATGCATCCCAAAGCGCTCTGTCTACAAACGAACTGACATGCCTTGGAACTCAAAACAACTATCAAGATTAAAAAATTTGAAGAACAAGTATTATAAAAAGCATAAAATTTTTGATTCTCTTGTATTTTTTGAAAAATACTCCATTCATCGTGCCGAATATAATATTCTTAACAATTATTTATACAAAAACTATCTAAACAAAATGAAGGAAGATTTCAATCGTGATCCTAAAGCATTTTACAACTCTGTTAATTCAAAAAGAAAAACTACTGGTTATCCATCTGTAATGAAATTTAACGATATCGAATCTAGTGATGATACTACAAAAAGTAACATGTTTGCAGACTTTTTTGCTAGTACATATTCTGTTGCTCAATACTGTTCCAACAGCTAATCATATCCATTAAACACAAATCAAGCTATATCTTTTCCCCTAATTGATAAGGCAGAACTTGTTAATAGCCTGAAGAAACTTAAAATTTCATTTACTCATGGACCTGATGGAGTACCTAGTTCAATTATTGTGCTACTTCCTTGGCAACACCACTGACTCTTTTGTTTAATGCGTCAATAAAAACGGTTATTTTTCAAAATTTTGGAGAGCTTCTTACATCATTCCATTATTCAAATCTGGAAATAGATCGGATGTTTCTAATTACCGTAGTATTGCTAAACTTAGTGCAATCCCTAAGCTTTTCGAGAAATTTATTATAGATTTTTTGTGCTATCACTCATCGTCAATTTTGTCACTATTTCGGAAAGGATGCTCGACCGTTACGAATGTGCTTCATTTTACGACAATAATTAACGATGGTTTTGTCAAGAAAAAACAAACAGATGCAGTATACACCGATTTTAGTAGGGCTTTCGATAAAGTAAAACATAACCTTCTACTGATCAAATTGGATTTATTAGGTTTAACACCATTGAGCCTTAAATGGATAAAATCATATCTTTCTGAGAGAACACAACGTGTAATGTATAATAATATGTCATATGTATAATAATATGTCAGATATTACTGTGACTTCTGGTGTTCCTCAAGACAGCCATCTTGGATCAATTCTTTTCTCCCTTTTCATCAATGATGTTCCAAAAGTGATAAATTTTTGCAACGTTTTAATGTACGCTGATGATGTTAAAATGTTAAGTTACTGTCAACATAAGTTAAGTTACTGTCAACATAATCATCATATTCATCTTCAATCAGATCTCAACAATTTCTTTTCGTGTTGTAACCGTAACCTAATGGAACTAAATTGGAAAAAATGTAAATGTATGCATTTTTCTAGAAATAATGTTTTTCCTGCTAACTACTTTTTGGGTGGATATCAGCTTGAACTTGTTGATACTTTTCTGGATTTAGGGATTCTACTTGATCCTAAATTAAACTTTGTATCTCACGTCACCATGACAGTTAATAAAGCTAGAGGTACACTCGCCTGTATTAAACGATGAGCAAAAGAATTTATTGGTCGTTACATAACCAAACAACTTTTTACATCTCTGTTAAGACCTATTTTAGAATATGGGTCAATAATACGGGATCCCTACTATAACATTCATATTCAACGAATCGAGTCTGTACAGAAACAATTTCTACTCTTTTGCTTACGTGGCTTACCTCGGAATTCTGCAATTAATCTACCTTCATACGTTGATCGACTTAAGTTAACAAAAATTACCGACTTTGGAAAGCCGTAGGACTATGCTTAAAGTAACACATATGATCAACCTAATTAATGGTGAAATCTGTTCTGACTTTCTTGTCAGCAATATAACTTTTAATGTTCCTCAACGAGTATCACGCCAATTCCAACCACTCTTTGTTAAATCTTTTAAAACCAACCATATTCTAGCTGATCCTTTTAGAAGAATTTGTTATGACTATAATAATCTTTATCAATTACTTGATTTTTCGTTGAACACTGATGTAATTAAGCATAATATCATTATTTTCTTAAATTCCTAACTATTTGTTTTTATCTCTAAATCTATTTAATTGTTTTAATATATGTACATATGTAATTATACAGGTCTGTAAGGATTTATTCCATTGACCTAATAAATAAATAAATAAATAAAATCACATTCTACTAAAAACGATTAATATTTACGTGAAATCACCATTTATCTTACACTGTTTTTTAAAAAGTTATTAATGAAAGCAGATTGACCTAAGTCGTAATGAAGCCCCATTACAATTATATTAAAAGTTATTTTTCTCGCGTGATTTTCGACTTAGGCGATTAAAGCTTGTGGAGTTTGAGAGCTAAATTTTAATAAGGTATGTATTTTGCAATATTTTGTCCGACAGCAGCTCTAAAACTAACGAAATTCAAAATTTTTTTCTATTTACGTTGACAAAACGAAAAGTTTGATATGATAGGAATTTGTATGTGAAAATATTGGAAAAGAAATTAAAAGAGTCAGCTCGCTATCAAAACTGTCAATGTTAATATTTATAATGTAATGAATCTACTTATATAAAAATGAAAATTTGTTTGTGTGTTTGACATTAATAGGTGGCTAAACCATGGGACCGATTTTCTTGAAATTTTCACAGTGTGTAATTTTGTATCCGGAAAGTAAAATAGGCTATATTTTTTAATGTATGAAGTGGGCGTGGCATCTCCCATATAAAAAAATTTTTAGCATCATATATCTGGAGCTCTATGATAGTAAGAGTCTTGAAACTTTGTAGGAGTACATAAGTTAGTAATGTGAGAAGTCGGGCTAAAAATGGACGGCATCAAAGCAGTGGGCGTGGCACATCCCATACATGGTAAATACATATCATACATATTAGTGGGAGTGAGATCTCCCTGTCGTGCTTCGCTACGACTTACAGTGAATAACAATTTTTTTCTATAAATGTTTGCTATGTTCATTCCACGAAGAAAATATAAACTAAAACTTTGAACTTGGCGCCCCAAATGATCTCAAACTAGTATATGACGATTATGTCAAAAAATTCAAATATTTTGCAAATTAATAAAAAAAAGGGAGTTTTCAAAATTGTATCAAAATTTTTTTTCCATCTTTGGTCTCATTTCGCAATAGGTTAACGACGTGATAATAAAACAACACTTCATATCTAAGTACTTATAGGTATAGAGACAAAAAAAATTATGGCTTTAATCAATTTGTGAAAGTTGAAAAAATGTTCATCACATTTCATGACCTAGAGTTTTTTTTGGCACAAAAGTGGTCTGCGGAATTTGTTATTTCTTGACGAGTTTTTATTCGATTTTGAAGTCATATAGGTTTTCGAAAAGATAATTTATTACTGATTTCGATTCATATAACAACTTGTCGAAAAAATTAAACTATATTTTCCCCAAATAAACACACTTGAAATTTTCAGCCGCGTTGAGGCACTTTTAAATTTTTTTTTGACTGACCCAAAACTTAATATTTCTCAGTTTTTTTGCTATTCGCATATACCTAGGGGGTGAGACCGAAAGATGGAACACTTTTTTTTATTAAGGGCCAACCTAATGTATATATTATTTATTTATTTTAATGCCAACTGGGGTTTATGTTAAGGGTCCACGCAGCCACTAAACATTTTGAAAAATAGCAAAAACTTAAATTAAGAAAATTATTAACAATTGATAAATATATTTAAATCAATAGCTGCTATTAAAACAAATCAATAATCCGGATGGGGATCTGGAATCGACTAAATGAATTAAATTCCCCAGCCAGGATCACCTGAATGCAATGAGAATTTTATTGAAAACTCATTGAATTGCATATGTATGTTCTATTTATTTACCAATATAATCCATGCCGCATCTATCTTTTATTGTAACGATTTTTACAAAGACTTTGCCAATGGCTTCTGTTAGCCGCTATAGGACAAGCATTGTGAATGTTGTCTCGTCCTTCGAATGCTGGACGTAATGATTTATTCAAATACTTATCTTGTCTCATTTCTGTTTGTCTATTGCTTCGCTAATTGTAAATTTTTTTTGTGTTGTTCGTGTAGGATTATGTGCCATCTACACAGATTTACTCGCCACACCTTCGGGAATCACTCTTGATGTTTGTAGATTCTTTTTTCTGTTAATCGCAGGTTTCTCATCCATATTAAATAGGGATTTATGTTGATCTATGTGCTTTATGTTACGTGTTTGAGGTAACCTCCCGTCCTTTAACCCTGCCTTGATAGCCTTAGGGAAATTTGCTATGAGACGCATCATACACATTCATACACAGAAAACAGATTCATTGTTGCAACCGAATTTGGCTAATCCAATGTACTATCACATTATTCTATTTGTGACTATTGAATTAAATATAAAATTAAGTTAGCTGTACAATGATAAATGCTATTGATTTTATATATATATATATATATTCGATTTTAAAATATCTGATCAGATATATAACTACTCTATGTGATGTAATATAAACTTAATTGAACTGAATATGAAGAAGTGTAAATATATGCAATTTTCAAGAAGAAACTTCATAAATGTAAACTACTCCTTTGGTGGACAACCGTTGTAGCAGTTCCTATTTTTCATGATCTGGAAAGTTAGCTTGATGCAAAAGTGATTTTTATTTTACGTATTAATATGGCGGTTGCTTATATTAAGCGATGACCCACGGAATTTACCGATCGCTATATCACTGATCAGCTATATACATCCCATGTAATATTTATACTTGAATATGGCTTAGTTATCTGGCATTCTTTATACGATATCTACATAGATCATATTGAATCTCTTTAGAAACAAAAACGGACTTTTCATCTTATCTGATTCGATTAGTGTTAATTACATTGTCAGCTTGAATGCTGATCCATGCCGTAGATCCATGCTGAATCTGATTAATGGCGATGTATCTTCAGAATTCTTGTTAAGCACTATTTCATTAAATGATCCTCAGCGACCTACACGTCCCTTTCATTCACTTTAAATTTAAGTTTTCTATACCAACTATGCCAACCCCGATCCGTTAAGAAGATTGTGTACTAACTTTAAGGATTTGTATAAATTTTTTGATTTTTCTCTAAATGTTAAATTTGTTAAACGTAACATTATTCTGTATTTAAACAGTTAAATTGAAAAATTATTCATTTGATATGTTCACATTTTTTTTTCTTATATAATTTTATAATTTTACTATCTGTAGCGATGTATTCCATAGACTAAAATAAATTAATAAATCAGTTAATCGGTTAATTGTGACATTTAGTTGGTACAATGAAGTTTTTCACTATTTCGGACTTTTACTAATATAAAATAAAAACAATAAAAATTGTTATTAAGATTCACTAACAACTTACATATTGTTCATTCAATTATCTAAGATAAAAAAAATAAATTGTAGTCCACTGTTCCATTGCATCATACACCTTGTTTGAAATGCACGTAAAAGTGCTTGGTACCTTCCATGGTAAACTATTTCTTCTTTACTGGAATACTTATAGGCTCAACGATGAAACTAAGACTGACATACAATACATCGCATCCTGAATATAATTTTCATTGAAACCGCAATTCATTTCATCGACTTGGTACAACACGAAGCATTTGATTTTATTCATGGTTAACCATATCAGGTCCCAGGTTACGTGAGTCCTCCCAAACATTCGCAACGTAAACACAGGCATAAACTTTCATATAGCCGCCGAGTGCCAAAGTATTGATTTTGCGTTACCAAGACAGGAATTGTTGCCGAAATTAATGCCTGGCAATCACGATGGAACATATTGATTTATTCTTATATGACAACCAAGAAATTTTTCAGGTACTCGACAAAGTTGTGAGCATGTTTATGATCAGATGAACTCAATTACACCTTCAGTTTCAATTACACCCTTGAATCATTTTTTAATAATATTGCATTGTTTTACACATTGTTACATTGATTTATAAACTTACATTCTCCCAAAGTTTTTTCTCTTTTTTTCTTTTAATATGACAAATAATATTTTTTTTGAAACTTACAACAGGTAGATATACCAAGCTTTGATTTTTGTTATTATCGAAAAATAATTTTATTTACAGTACTTTATTTAACCAATAATTTGTTGCGATATCTGTTAAACATTTTCAGTTTCAAATCTAATAGAACTAGTTGTTGCAATTACCAATATTTGGGAGTGAAGCATGTTATACGAGTACTTCATTTAATTAAGTGGCCGAGCTTAAATTAGGTTTGAAATTTATATAAAGACTATGATTAGTAAATGGAACTTATTTTAGAGATACGTAAATTTTAAAAGGATTATGTTTGTATGGTCACTTTGTGAGTCGATTGCGCCATGTCCATTTGTCTGTCTGTCTGTCTGCATGTCCATGTAAATCTTGCAATTATACTACAAGTCGCAAATATGAATATATTTTGATGAAATTTAGTATAAAGCTTTTATCGATCATATGGCGATCGATCCGACTAAATGGTCGTAAGATCCAGTTAACCATATATATTTATATATAAATCGGTAAAATTTGATCTATGTGTGTCTATTATACCCACTAATTAGAAGTCCATAAATACATCCTGCAGAAACATTTTTGGTCATTGTCCACATATAAAGCTGATTAACGATCTTTACTTAGAAACAGAAATATTGCATAGATTTTTATAAAATTTGGGTTATATATGGTATTAAAAAATTGGCCCATTTTTGAATTAGCTCCCACAAATAAATAATAATGCCAATAGAATTTGGTTTATGCTTATTTTCTATACCCAGTTATTGTCTCAGCAAAGTTGGATCAAGCTCCCTCTCTCAAACCACATGGCGTACATAAATGATACCATATTTGGTACTCTGTGAATCAATGCTCAATAAAATTTTAAGTATGCATGTAATAATTATCATCTCTTTCTTTCCAAAAATAAACTTATATTAAACAATTTAATGGGTTCAAATTGTATAGCACAAATGCAAAAAATTCCTTGTTTGACAATAAGGACCGTTTTAATACAACATTTTCTATTTATTTTATTAGAGACATTATTGATAAACAAAATGCCACTGGGAAATGTAAAAAGTGAACTCGTAAAAGGTCAAATTTTGCACATTGTCAGAAAATGGGGTATCTGGAAAAAAGTTAATGAACGCGTGCGCCGA
This sequence comes from Cordilura impudica, assembly GCA_963682025.1. Lineage (NCBI taxonomy): Eukaryota > Metazoa > Arthropoda > Insecta > Diptera > Scathophagidae > Cordilura > Cordilura impudica. The sequence goes on along the minus strand of CAVMKG010000237.1, from coordinate 111,716 downwards.
CTTATTTTGAATACAGCAAACAAAGCTATATCCAACTTGCTGGATGCGTTTCCAACAAAGTGTGCAAAATAACCATTTGGAATATTCTTTACTCTTCCGTGTCTTTTGAAACGTCATATTATATTCTGTGTTCACAAGCATTAACCGCCTAAGTCGAAAATCATATTTTCAAGAAAAATAAATTTTTATATAAACGTTACGGGGCTTCATTACGACTTAGGTCAGTATATTTTTAATAATATCTTTTTAAAAAACGTTGTTAGAGAAATGGAGATTTCACGTAAATATAAAGTTATTTAGTAGAATATAGCATCATACATAACTCAAATCATCGAATATCATGCTTTCGAGAAATATAACTTTTTATATAAATGTAATGAGGCTTCTTTACGACTTAGGTCGGTATGTTTTCATTAATAACTATTTAAAAAACAGTGTCAGTAAAATGGGGATTTCACGTAAATATAAAGCGCTTTTAGTAGAATGTGATAGCGTACATAAGTCAAATCGTTCTTAAGTCGACTTAGGCGGTTATCGCTTGTTACCACAGATATATCGGTCAAATGTAAGTTTCTTAATGTTCTGTTAGAGAATATCTACTTTATGTGATCTCTTTTAAAAGATAATTTCTTCAGATGAAAAAATGTAAATGGAGAAAAAATCTATATTTTCCAGCAAGACAATGCCTGTCATGCCAGAAAATTCAAAAAAGAATGGTTAAGCTCGAATGTGATCGATGATTTGGAATGGCCTCCTTGCTCTCCTGATATTAATTTCATAAAAATCATATGGGGAATTCTCGTCAGCAGAATTTATGCTGACAATCTTTAATTCATGAATGTTATTGAGCTAAAAATTTCAATTTTTAATGAGTGGGAAGCACTTGATCAAGTTGTTATGCAAACATTAACAAGTTCTATGAAAAATTTAACATTTTATTACATTAAAGCAAAGGGTGGTATTGCAAATTATTGAGTTGATGTTATTTTTTATTATTACTGTTATATCTGTTAAAAAATAAAGGAATTAATTGTTAGATTTTTTTCAAACAAAGACTGTTTTGCATATGTGCTATACAATTTGGATATTGCGATGTAAGAGATTTTAATAACGGTATTTCTAATTAATCGAAATTTTGTTTAATATAAGTTCATTTTTGGAAAGAAAACATATTACTATAAGTCCAATAAAGAGATGATAATTATTACATGCATAGTTCAAATATTAGAGAACACTGATTCACAGATTACCAAATATGCTATCATTTATAAACGTGCTGTATAGTCGGTATAGACCTGCTGTAGTTTTGTTTTTTGTTTTTATCGCTTTTAGAGGACGACGAACACTCTCATGAGAGATAGCTTATATTTATAGCATTAAATAGTTTTCCAGTATCAGAAACTCGTTTGTTGATACTGTTGTACTCTTCCTAACATTATCGTCTCGGACTTTTCATATGATTTAGTTTTTATTTTCATATGTTTATTGCATCTTCGCTTATAAATTGTGAACTAACAAAAATTACAAAAATTATTGCTACTTAAAAATTTAAATAAGCCAGTGCTAAAAATTAATATTTATATGTTGCACATGTTTGAAGAAAGAACCAAAAATCATTATGGTCTGTATTTTTGTGGTAAACTTTTTTAAAATAAGTTATTGTGATTTTCGATAATCTTGTATTAAAAATAAAATACATTCCAATATGGTCAAAGTGCGATAATACATAAAGTAAGTTATATACATAACTATTTACAAGATATTCATAAATCAGCCATTTATATCGAATAAATTCCAGTGAGTAGTAAACAGAATAAACAGAAACTTCAATAATATTTATATAATTCTATGAATTAACTGCATATATATTAAACACTTTTTCATATACACTAAATTCATACGAGCAGAAATTAACTAATGATCACAATAAACAAATTGATTATGGCAAAAAATATAAAATAATAAAAACAAATCCACAACAGTAAAAATTGAAAATTAATTCAAATATAAATCAATTTGCTACAGGAAATCTTGTTTTTATGGATGTTAATTAAATAACTGAACAAATTAACGATGAACGAACTAAAGTCGTCACAGTACACCAACGAACATCGATTATTGGCCAACCAATACACACGCAAAGCAACACAATAGCCATACCTAAATAATATAGCGATCACCTTATATGAACAGACATTCAATGAATGCAATGTTTTATTAAAAAAAAATAAACAAATAAATCGAACAGTTTCTTGGCAGTTAAAAAAATTTTTATTCAATACAAATTTTTTAGGCTAACGTAACGTAACGGGTATTGATAATGATCCATTTAGCCAAATCTTTAAACTTATCTACGATTTCGAGGATGACATTTATTATAAGTAAAAAATAAATAATTTTATTATTCAAGTTTTTTAATTCATAAAGTTTCCTCTATTTTTCTTAACGACTTAAACCTTCACAAATGAAATCCCCGTGGGCCAGGATGGGTTGATGATTAAATCATGTCATAAGACGGTCTATGCAACTTATAATGTCGGTATCAATGGGCGATTTTCGAATATAAGAATCGAACAGTATTTACGTTCCAATCTGATCTTTTGTGGCCTATGGTTGTCCTAAAGATTTAGGCTTTATATAAAGCCAATTGCCCTATTTGGCATGAGACGCCATTTGTCCCGTGGGAATATAATGTATCCTACAAGTGCAAGGTTTCTCTTGCCACTTAGTCTCGGACATTCACAGAGAATGTGTTCTGTCGTTTCCACCTCTTGTTCGCAGAACCTACATGTGTCCGTAACAGACTAACCTTTTCTTCTTAGGTGGTACATAAGATAACAGTGTCCAGTAAACAATCCCGTAAACATCCTTAAGTCCTTCTTGTCAAGGGAAAGTCTTTCTTTTGATTGAACACTGTATGGAGTAATAAATCTCTTAGCCTGCCGCTGGCCGGGACTTTTGTCCCAGTGTTCGGCAAATTGTGTCCTCGTGTCCTTCGAGCCCTGGAATCCAACATAAGGTTAGGTCGTTACATCTGCCTAATTGGTTCAGCGTTTCGATGCAATCCAAAACAACTCTAGACGACACATTGTAGGATGCAATTGCCTTTAGTGCAGCCTGACTGTCCGATAGTGTATAAATGAGTGCCCCTTTTGTCTTTCTTCTAAGACATTCAGTAGCATATATATATAGCGAAAACCTCCGCTTGGAATATGAATGGGTATTTTCCCATGGGTAAGGCTCGTTGGAAATTGGGACCTGCTATGCCCACGCCCGTGTTCCCATTAGATTGTTTTCAGCCATCAGTAAACCAATATGATGCACGTAGAAAACAGATTCATTGTGAATACCGAATTTATTAACAATCGAATTGCGATGAAGTTGGCACATAAACTTTAAAAAAGTTAGTAACCGAAGTTCGAGTTGATTACAATTCTGTTTTCTTAACAGTAAATATTTAGTAAAATGGTAAGCTGCTATTAAATCTCTATTGATACATTGGTTAGACTTCAGCAAATTCGATTGGATAATTTTTCGTTTGTGTGTGTAATCGCTCTTAAGTATTATGACATTATTAATACTATAGAGGCAGTCCTACCTTTGTTGCAATCACTTAGTTTTATAGACAGATAGAAAAAGATTGCTATTCAGTGTTGATAAGTTTGAATATAACTGGAGCGATGAGTTTATCTCAAACCTCAACCCGTATCTGACGATAAAAGGAAAAATCATTAAACGGGCGATCGACATTCGGCAAATTATTTGAATTTAAAAAATTTTAAAAATTTAAGAAGAATTACAATGTTTTTATGCCAAAGAAAACTGAGTGGAAATTAAACGTAACACGGCTCTATTAAGACGCTCAGTTATGTTAAACCAATTGGAGTAGCAGCTGTAGGTAGACCCAAAGGTGAACTCAGAGCTGAACTAACTTTACTGACTGCACCTACTTCTAAGCCTTAGGATAGAATACTAACATATACAAAACTAAAAATATTGTCAAATAGTTAAGCTATACTGAAAGTATTGAACAAACCTGTTTATTATCACAGATCTGTGTTTGAATACAAGACCATTACCTGAACCAAAGAACATGAATGAAATCGAAGGCATATGGACAAGAAACGAATCAACAGAATATTCTGACAAACAATGAACAAAAGCACCCGAAGAAATTCTTATCATACACTGAGAGGAGGAGCAGGAGTAACGCCTTACCACTAAATAAATCAAATATAAGTCTCCTATCAAATGAAAGATCCTTGTAACGAACGAATTGTTCCTTTTATTCTACATAAATAAGTTTTAAGACTCAAGCATCTTAAACTTTTTGTTTAAGAGGTGTAGATCAATAAAGCTATACACTATTTTTAGTTAGTTTTTGAGCATTTAAGTCCGACTAATTGTATCCGATATCGAGCGGAGAGCGAAGGACCTCTGCGTTTGCCATATATTTCACGGGTGTTCTAAAAAACAGTTGTGATGGAAGTGGGAGAACAAAATAATCATTTGCTGCAAGTTCGCATTTCACTTGCATTTTCAGGATTTTTTATTAAATAATAATTAATATAAGTCCCGTTTTGGAATATGCTTCCAAAATCGGTCAGAAAATATTGAATAGATGCAAAAATAATTCCTGTTGTTGTATCCACTCAGAGCAGGTTTGTTCCAGGTTCGTCTCAACACTGTCCGTTCAGTAAAATAATAGTTTGTCTAAATACATTTAAGTTATGTTAGATGACGAAATCTTATTCTTGCAACGATAGTCTTTCACGGCATCGTCATCTTCTTCACAAGCTCTTCATATTCCCCATTCTGTCTGTGCTGTGGGATATGGACGAGACCTCGTGTCAGAATATTCGTTGAGGATAACAATATCTTTACTTATTCGTTTCTATTTTAATTTAGAATCAATTATCTTTCCGCCTCTCTGTGTTATCCAATAAGATAACCGCGTACTCGTTAGCGATTTACCAATTTTATATATATGAATCAGTTGACCAGAAAACTCAGCCTGGGAGCCGGGTAAGTGCTTAGAAAAAGTTCTCATTTAATTCTAATTAAACGAATTATTTAATTAATGTATTTAAAATGATATTAAGGAATACATTCTTAGGTAGATCTGTATGAGACTTCAATTTAAAGAGATTAAACAAAATATGATATGAATGAAGAAACTATAACGGGGAGCAATAAAAATTAAATCCTACATGTGAACAGACAACAAAAAACACTTTAAAATCAATAAGATATCTTTATTAATTTACGAGACGAGTTAACAGAAATCCGAAAATTAAATGAAATTTTTACGGAGTCATATAACTTGACCATATGGCAGCCAGGCACACAAAAAAAGAAACCCTGCATGATGTTGTTAGTAGTAAAATTGGATAATGTGTGTGTTTTTTAGTTAGGCCAGTTTATTACCGTTTGTACGTCTATATGTGTGCGTGCGTTAGTTTAGGACCAGTTAACAGTATGTGTGAATATGGCTTAATCGAATTATTAACAACAATAATAAAACTGAACAAATTCTGTTGTTGTTTTTGTTATTCGTTTTATCGAAAATTGAACATTGGCTGTTTAAAATGATCATAATGCGAACAGGTACAAAACATCATAAACAATATTTTTTATGTTTTCTTTAATACGTTTACGCGTTTTAAAGAAGTTTTAAACTAAAAAAAGAAGCACAGATGAACACAAAAATCAAGTTGTTAAACGGATGTGTAAAAAAGGCTAACAACATCATCTACAGCCAAAATAGTTGAAGCAACAGCGTCAGAAGCCACGCCAACAGAGTTAGTAATCTTTGAGAACATTTTGTAAGACGCACAGTGGCTGAAAATCGTTTTTCATAGGCCAAAATTCTGTAACTTTTGAACCGATCAAAATATTTAAGAATTTTTTTTTTAATGCATAGATATTTAGTTCTGCTTGACTCGGTTTTAATTACATTAAAATTGACTAAGGACTTTTTAAGGAATTCTAGGTCAAAGTTGAGCTTTTGATTTTTTTAACTTTTAGAGTGAAATATGTGTTTATTATTTTTTTATTTATTAAAAAATTTATTATTTTGATTTTAATAATAATTATAAAAATTTTTTGTAATAATGGGATTTATTAATGTTACACTCAAAAAAATTTCTACACTTAAAAAACAAGTAAGAAAATTATAGTCGGTCTAGACCGACTATACAATACCCTATACCATGCGTTTAGAGACCCCATCTCATAGACCCAACTAAGTGGACATAGAAAATAAGCATAAACCAAATTTGAGTGGGATTTTTGTTAATTTTTTTTCTGCAGATATGAAAATTTCAATAACGTTCATCCCATAGCCGATGAAAGCTTATATACCAAATTTCATCAAAACATATTCATATTTGCGACCTGCAGTTTGATTACAAGCTTTACATGGAAACACAGACGGACGGACGGATGGACGGACGGACATCGTTATATCGAATCAGAAAGTGATTCTGATTCGATCGGTATAATAAAAGATGAGTCTAGGTCAAATATTTTTGGTAGTTACAAACAGCAGCACAAAGTCATTATACCCAAACCACATAGTGGTATAGGGTATAGATAATAAAATCAACTGGAGATTTTGCTATTATTACTGAAAAATTAAACATTTTTTATTATTTAATTTTTAGCTTTTGGCAAAATTTTTCTAAAAAAAACGGCTGGTTAGGTCTCAATTTTAATGTAAACTAAGGTTTACAATTTTGTCCCGACGTTTCGAGGCTTTTTTGGCCTCTTCTTCAGGGGATGTTTTTATTTAATCTATAATCACAAATTTTTTGTTGTCAAATTTGCAAATTTGTTTACACTCAAAGAATATTCACACTTAAAAAAAACGTTAATAATATTATCTAAAAATCTTTCTTATTACAGAAAAATTTATTATTTTTTGCTGTCAAATTTGATAATTTTAAAAAACATTTTAAAACAAGTAAGAAATTTATAGTCGGTCTAGACCGACTATACGATACCCTATTTCATGCTTTTAGAAACCCTATCTCTTAGGCCCAACTAACTGGACATTGAAAATAAACAAAAACCAAATTTGAGTGGGATTTTTATTAATTTTTTTGGCTGCAGATATGAAAAAGTTCATATCGGATGCCATATCTATAAAGGAACTAGGTCCAAAAATGGACCGATCCTGATCATGTTTGGTAAAGTCTCTTGTATTTTGGAAATATATATACAAACAAATTTTGAGAAGAATCAGTGCAATATTTTTGTTTTTTAATAGATTTAAGTGAAGATCGGGAAGCAGCTCTATATGGGGTCAAAGGCATCATTTGTGGACTACTCATTAGTGGATGTAATGAACGCATACAAACCCAATTTGAGTAAGATCTATATGACAATTTGGATCTTATGGCAATTTATGTCGATTTCATATGGGTAATTTGTATGGGGGCTAGGTCTGAACATGGACCGATTCTCACCAATTTCAATGGCGTTCATCCCATGGCCGATAGAAGCTTATATACCAAAGTTCATCAAAATATATTCATATTTGCGACCTGCAGTTTGATTACAAGCTTTACATGGACACACAGACGGACGGACGGACGGACGGACGGACGGAAGGACGGACATTGTTAAATCAACTCAGAAAGTGATTCTGATTCGATCGGTATAATTAAAGATGGGTCTAGGTCAAATATTTTTGGTAGTTACAAACAGCAGCACAAAGTCATTATACCCAAACCACATAGTGATATAGGGTATAAATAGTAAAATCAACTGGAGATTTTGCTATTATTACTGAAAAATTAAAAATTTTTTATTATTTAATTTTTAGCTTTTGGCAAAATTTTTCTAAAAAAAAACGGCTGGTTAGGTCTCAATATTAATGTAAACTAAGGTTTACAATTTTCTCCCGACGTTTCGAGGCTTTTTTGGATGTTTTTTTATTTAATCTATAATAACAAATTTTTTGTTGTCAAATTTGCAAATTTGTTTACACTCAAAGAATATTTACATTTAAAAAAAAACGTTAATAATATTATCTAAAAATCTTTCTTATTACAGAAAAATTTATTATTTTTTGCTGTCAAATTTGATAATTTTAAAAAATATTTTAAATTATAAACTGAAATAGATTTTAATTGCATTTGTAACAATGGTAGGTTCGGTTTATTATTATTTTTTACTAATACTATGTTTTTCGTACTTAAATAACAATGAAAGGCAATTATGATTATTATTCATTTGACTCAAATATTGATTGCAATTATTCCATATTTTGTTCTGTGTTATTTCTGTTCTTTAGTAGTTTTTTGACTTCTTCATCTAAATGCCGATGCTCCACTTTCCATTGATTTCGAATACTAGAGATGAACGGATCTGACGTTGCCAATAATATATTAAATAGATCTTCATTTGTGGAATTTCGTGAAATTTTTCTAGTATTGTGCTCTCTATAAAACCTGTAATCCTTATTCCATTTACCTGAGCCTCCTCTGATAGATCTCCAAGTGGCACGAAATGATATTTAATGACATCTTCTCCATGATAAAGGATTTTGTGAACTGTTGCAGACATATTTCTCCAGGAGTAGTTGGTTGTACATATTTTTGCAGTTTCCTTAGCATATTCTCCAAATATTCTAGATTCAATTTCTTCATTGCACGCAAGTACTTCTAGGATTATTTTGAATCTGAAAATAAGGTTTAAATCCACTCCTGTTATTTCAGATGCTGTTTCTGGATCTGAGAAGAATCTTCTTGTGGTGTTGCCATCATTTGTATTGCCTGACCCTTGTTTTGGCTTATCTATAATCAATCCAAATTTGCGATATTCATCTTGAACATGTTTCTTTTTTAAACTTCTTAACTCTTTGTTGGTTTCGTTGTTTCTTATTGATCCTGAAGACCCGAAATCCAAATCATAACTGATTTTTGGTTTGTATTTCATAAGTCGTATTCTTGCATGTAGTGGTGATAATCCAATGCAGCCTTCATGTTAGTCAAAGCCTGGCCGACTTTTCCATCTATCATTGTCAGCACTAACTGGTAGCTTACTTCAATTTGCTGCCCATCTAACTGTAATTGTAATGGCTGTAGTGTTGCAATTTGGGCCTTGATATCACTAACTTCTTTGTTAATGGCATCATGAGTTTCTTTTTTGAATTCAAATTTGATTGGCCTGCAGTATTTCGTAGAAGATGGTGTCTCAGTTTTCCAAATATCCATTGTTTGCGTTGTACTAGTCGAAGGCTCTGAATCTTCCAAGATCTTTTTCAATCGCAATGGTACAAATGATACCATGAACATATCTGAGTCCGAAATATTTTCACATACCACTTGTTTGTATTGTTTCTGCCCCGAAGAACCATCACATCCCCATTTACAAAAAAGAATTAACTTTTTGTTTCCATATTTGTTTAACTCATTTCTTTTTGAAGCAAGCGTTCGGCTGTGTGATCAAGTAGAGTTTGTAGTTGTACCTCTGCCGAAATTGGTGTGATTGTAATAGTGTCCTTTGATGGCAAACAGTCCACGCACGCAATCTGGGCTGAATACATTGCTGCTTTGTTAATTTCAAATCCAGAAATAATGCTAATGCCTCCTCATTTGTGAACTGTTTTGCATCGCTCGGAGTTGGTATACTTTTAAGAATCCGTTTTGTTCTCACTGGACTAGTTTTAACAACTTTTTCAATGATGTCCACTTTTTTTAATTGGTTCTGTGATCGTAATTGATGTAGGAAAGATTCCTTTATATTTGTACAATCAATTTCATCGTTAACATCTTTAAGTTTTCGTCTCTTAGATCTATCGCTGCAGTCGTCCAATGATTTGCGTGGTCTTCCTCCAGCCTTATCATGCTTTGCTGTTTCTGCAGCGACAGTAAGTTGGCCTTCTAACCAGTTTACACTTTTTATATAAAAATTTTGTTTACTGTAGCTTACTTCTTTGTAGCGTTTTTTTAGTGCTTTGACGAAATTAGATAATTGCTCTTGTATTTCGCTGCTACACGTATTTAAATTTAATTTTATTTTAACGTAACTAAGAACATCTTCCTTGTTTTTGTTTCTAAAATACTCTTCGACCAGTTCTTTATAACTGAAGCTCTCCATATTTTTCTGAGTATTTTTATTTGCGACTGTTATTGTTGAAATATATTAGAGCAATTGAGTTTGTATTCAAATGTTCTTATAAGCCTTCTCATAAGCCATCATACTCTGTTTCTAGGTAAAATAAAATGGTAAGAAAATGGCATTAGTGTATTACTACCTAAAATAATATATAAGAAACCCACTATACAAATGAATTACCTGTGTGTGTTTTATTTACTACTTGCATTAGTGCATTGTTAGGTAAAATGAAAAGGTATAAAAAAGGTATGATAATAAAAAAAAACCAGGTTACTAATTAATTACATCCTCTGTGTATTGACATTCTTACTTACAAATATATTATGGTAATTGAACAAATAATGACTACTATAAGCTATAAGATACCTAAAGCATACGAGTACTTATAGGACTGTTTAAATTATCGTAATTTGAATTTTTTTAGAGCAATTTCATTAAAATGAAAAAAAGTGTTCTACCCACGGGTCGTCACGGGTGCAAGAGTGTATATAGGGTGAAAGAGGACACTTTCACCTTTCTCTGGGTGGTATACATTTCTTGTTCCCTTTTGTTCCCTAGAAGTTCTATTCCACTAAAGTTGAAATTTGAGACAAATATAGTAGTTTTATAAATATTTCATAACGCCCCTAATATTAAACGGTAGAGCTGCGACCACTTACAAAAGCTAAAGACTATAATCCTACCAACATTATAGCTTGCGAGTAGTAACCATTTATTTTTAATAAAAAAAAAAACAAAAAAAAAATAACTTCTTTCTGAAATTAAAAAAACAGTTGAGTTTGAAAACATGCCACGCTCACAATTAGCAATAGTTTAAACTAATTTTTTGGCTACCTTAATCTGGATGTATTAGCTACAAAAAGGCGTTAAAATTTTAAAAATCGATGACAAAAAAAATTAGACTTTTGGCCTATGAAATCAAAATTTCAGCCACAGTGCGACGAATAAGTGCAGAGTATTTAATGATTTATGAACTTTATGGGAGCCCTTGCCTCTGCATTTGCCACAACAATAATAACGTTATTATTAACAACATCACTTTTGTTGTTGTTTTGGTTTGTTGGAATAATTAAAAATTGACCTGTTATTGTTATCATAATAGTAATTTTCGAAATCATCTTGTTAATTGTTTTCAGTTAGTGTAGCTTGTCAGTTTTCGAAAGCGGTGATTTTGAGCAACAGCGTTTTTCACTGCCGTCACAAATTGTAGTTAGAAGTTTTGAAAATAATAAATTGTTATTTTGGTTAACATAAAATGTATGTGACGCAGATTTTCTCTCAGCTGCGATATGGTTCAGCTTATTAATTCTAATAATGAAGAGGAAGATGATTACGTTTTTTTAATTTTAAAACACATGTACTTTCGTATTCCGCACACACCTTTATTAAATCTTGTGCAACTCAATATTTGCTTTACACAAACACGGAAATGTACCGAGAACCCCTGTATAAAATCGTTGCTTCGATTGTGATTACCGGAACCACAAGAGCTACTTGGAAAGATTTACACTATCTGTTCAGTTTGAGATCTTCTAGGCTTTTTTTTAAATGGGTGGAATAGAGCATGAAAAGAAAATATTTATCGCCATATATCGAGATCATGACAATAAGTGTCTTGAGTACTATGAAAGCAATAGCCTTGAAACTGCGTATTAGTCCATCAATTATGGATTTGAATAGTTATGCCAAAAATTTGCTGGATCTTACTTCTCATTCATAGTAAAATATATCGAACCTTGAAACGTTATATGAATGTTGGCATGGTACTGCATATATAAAGTGAATTTATAATACTATCTACGAATGTACGAATATTGTTATTAGATTAAACGGAGTGTTTTAAATCCGCAGAAAACATTATTTTCCAACGTACCCCATGGGAAACTTAATTAGACGGGATCCGTTAGTCAATTTTATATACTCAAATATTTTCATTTATATATCATAGTTTTTAGGTTCAGTTCTTTGTAATAGACGATGCTGAAATTTTCTAATTAAAGTTTAATTAAAATTCTGTAACTTTTGAACCGATCAAAATATTTTAGTAACTTTTTTTAAATGGATAGAAATTTAGTTGAACTTGAGTCAGTTTTAAAATCATTAAAATTGATTGAGCACTTTTTAAGGAATTCTATGTCAAAGTTGAACTTTTAATTTTTTTTTAACTTTTAGCGTGAAATATAGGTTTTTTTTACTATTTTTATTCATTTAAAAATGTCATATTTGGATTTTAAAAATAACTATGAGCATTTTTTGTAATAATGGGATTTTTTTAATGTTTACATTCAAAACATTTTTACACTAAAAAAAAGTAAAATCAACTGGAAATTTTGGTATTACTACTGAAAAATTAAAAATATTTTGCTGTCAAATTGGCGAATTTGTTTACATTCAAAGAATATTTACATTTAAAAATATGTTAGTAGCATTATCTAATAGTCTTGCTTTTTCTACAGAAAAATTTATCATTTTATGCTGAAAAATTTTTAAATTTTAGCAAAATAAATCTGATTCTGATTTTGATATGAAAGTAAGGGTTTTTATTTTTTGAATCTTTCTTATTTATTAAAACATTTTATACATATGTGGGTAAAAAACCTTTTAAAAATAAAAACTGCAATAGATTTTAATAGCATTTATTGTTATTTTACTAATACTGTGTTTTTCGTACTTATAATTATTATTCATGCAATTATAATTATTATTCATTTGATTCAAATATTGATTGCAAATATTCCATATTTTGTTCTGTGTTATTTCTGTTCTTTAGTAGTTTTTTGACTTCTTCATCTAAATCCCGATGTTCCACTTTCCATTGATTTCAAATACTGGAGATGAACGGATCTGACGTGGCCAATAATATATCAAATAGATCTTCATTTGTGGAACTTCGTGAAATTTTTCTAGTATGTGCTCTCTATAAAATCTGTAATCCTTATTCCTTTTTTCCTGAGCCTCCCCTTATAGATCTCCAAGTGGCACCAAATGATATATAATGATATCTTCTGCATGATAAAGGATTTTGTGAACTGTTGCAGACATATTTGTCCATGCAGTTCCCTTAGCATAATCTCCAGGTTTCTAGAGTCAATTTCTTCATTGTACGCAAATACATCTAGGATTATTTTAAATCTGAAAATAAGGTTTAAGTCCAACCCTGTTATTTCAGATGCTGTTTTTGGCTCTGAAAAGTATCTTCATGCGGTACGCCCATCATTTGTATTGCCTGACCTTTGTTTTGGCTGATCTATAACACAAGAGAACATAGTTTTTGTTGATTAAGAACTGACTATTGTTTTTAAGGTTATTTGGGACGGTGAAACCAAATATGCACTCGGTTTTTTTCTATCAGCTCGACTTTTCGCGATATACCGTTATGTCCAAAATTAAGGCACTTCCACTGCGTACATTGGAATAACTTACTTAATTACTTAATTTTTTTAATTCTGAGAAACATAAAAAAGTCATGAACGTTTTTGTTTTTTAAAGGTAACAAGTACATCTTTAAAAAAAAAACAATTTTGAAATCACCAAAATATGGTGAATCGTTTTCAAGTTATTCCAATATACGTAGTGGAAGTGCCTTAATTTTGGACATAACGGTATATAGCGAAAAGTCGAGCTGATAGCAAAAAAACTAAGTGCAGATTTGGATTAAGCATCCCAAATAACCTTTAAAACAACATTCAGTTCTTAATCAACAAAAACTTATTACATAAATAGAACAGCAGCGAACACACACGTATTAAATAAATGTTATTTTTGTATGGAAATTGCGATTTTTATCAATTCAGTTTTCTCAGTAAATTGTGAACAAAATCAAAAGTTGGTCACCGATTACAATAAAATAAGGCTCATTTTATTCGAAGTATGTTTGTCTAAATATTTTTGGACCAAAACTTAAAAAAACTTTTTTTTTGCAAAAAATGTTTTATTTTTCTAAACTTCAACGATATCTCTGAAACTGCTAGGAAAATTTAAAATCAATGTAAGTACGCCTTAAAGATAATATTGTTGGCTAATTTCGGAATTTTATTTTTAACTGAATATGGTGAACCATTTTCAAGTTATTCCAATATATACAGTGAAAGTGCATTAATTTTGGACATAACAGTATATCGCGAAAAGTCGAGCTGATAGAAAAAAACCAAGTGCAGGTTTGAAATCAGCGACCTTAAATTAGTACAAAATTGATGCAAACTTCCAATCAACACAAAAAGTTAAATTTTGTTCCCTTGTGTATTCAATCCAAATTTGCGATATTCATCTTGAACATGTTTCTTTTTTGAAATTCTTAATTCCTTTTTGGTTTCGTTGTTACTTATTGATTCTGAAGACCCGAAATCCGAATCATAATTAATTTTAAGTATGTGTTTCATAAGTCGTATTCTTGCATGTAGTGGTGATAATCCAAGTTCATAGGCATCATTATGATCTATTGATTTTGTTGCGACTTGGTTTAATTGGCTTTTCATTTGATGCAGCTGGATGCAGCCTTCGTGTTAGTCAAAACCTGGCCTACTTTTCCATCTGTCATTGTCAGTATTAATTGGTAGCTTACTTCAATTTGCTGCTCGTCTAACTGTAATTGTAATGGCTTTAGTGTTGCAATTTGGGCCTTGATATCAGTAACTTTTTTGTTAATGACATCATGAATTTCTTTTTTTAATTCGAATTTGATTGGCCTGCAGTATTTCGTAGTAGAAGGTACCTCATTTTTCCAAATATCCTTTGTTTGTGTTGTACTAGTCGAAGGCTTTGAATCTTCCAAAATCTTTTTCAATGGCAATGGTACCATGAACATTTCTGAGTCCGAAATATTCACATACTACTTGTTTGTATTGTTTTTGTCCGGAAGAACTATCACATCCCCATTTACAAAAGGGCAATTCCATATGTGACGGAATGACAATTTGAGCTGTAGAATTGAAGTTAAGGCTATTCTCTAAAGCTATTTTGAATTGAAAATTCATTCTTCAGTTTGAAAATGATTGCTAATGATTAAGAGATTTAAACAAAATCAGAAACAATTTTACACTATTTTATTCTTTTATTTTTGAGTAATTTCTCATTGTGTGACGGAATGACATTTTTGCTACCATGACTATGTCCTGGTATTAAAACCTGGGAACTTTTGTAAATTAAGAAGCAAGTCAGATTTTGAACTAATGCATATTTTACATATGATATATAAGCAATATAAAATTATAATTTAGAGCAACTGGCCTGTAATAGTATCGAATTTATTAACTGTCATTTGACGTGACGGAATGACTGTGACGGATTAACTAAAGTTTCTTAAACATATATTAAAAGAAAATTGAGTAAACAAATAAATTTTATATTAATTTTATTATTTAGAATGCTTGTAAGGAATTACATTATGTAACTTGGAACGTATTTTAATATATTTTTAAACTTACTTCATATGAATGAAAAAATATTTTTTTTCATAAAAGTTGACATTTTTATGGAATTGCCCAAAAAAGAACTTTGAGTTTCCATATTTCTTTGGCTGTGTGATCAAGCAGAAATTGTAGTTGTACCTCTGCTGAAATTTTAATAGTGTCCTTTGTCCATTTTAGCAGCGGTTATATGATGATATGCTGGATACATATTTGAGCACGCAATCCTAGCTGAATATATTGCTGTTTTGGTAATTTCGAATCAAAAAATAATACTAATGCCTCCTCATTTTTTAACTGTTTTGCATCGCTCGGAGTTGATATACTTTTAACAATCCGTTATATTCTCACTGGACTAGCTTTAACAACTTTTTCAATGATATCCACTTTTGTTAATTGCTTCTGTGATCGTAATTGATGTAGCAAAGATTCTTTTATATATATGCATCCAATTTCATCGTTAACATCTTTAAGTTTCCGCCTCTTACATTTGTCGCTGCAGTTTGCGTGGTCTTCCAGCCTTATTTTGCTTTGTTGTTTCTGAATCGACAGTAAGTTGGCCTTGTAACCAGTTTGCGCTTTTTATATAAAAGTTTTGTTTACTGCAGCTAACTTCTTTGTAGCGTTTTTTTAGTGTTCTGACAAAAATAGATAATTGCTCTTGTATTTCAGTGCTACACGAATTTAAGTTTAATTTTATATTAACGTAACTAAGAACATCTTCCTGGTCTTTATTTCTACAATACTCTTCGGCCAGTTATTTTTAACTGAAGCTCTCCATATTTTTCTGAATATTTTTATTTGCGAAATATGTTATAATATATTTGAAATATATTATAGCAATTGAGTTTGTATTCAAATGTCACATTCTTTTAAGCCTTCTCATCATACTATGTTTCTAGATAAAATAAAAAGGTAATTAGTGCATTACTTCCTAAAATAATATATTAAAGAACCCACTATACAAATGAGTTACCTTAAATATAAAGGTAAAATAAAAAGGTACAAAAAAGGTATGATAATAAAAAGGACCCAGGTTACAAATGAATTACATCCTCTGTGTATTGACATTCTTACTTACAAATATCTCAAAAGGGTTGTGTATTTTGTAAGCAGATATCATTACTGGTAATAGAACAAATAATGACTATTATAAGCTATACCTAAAGAACAAATTTAACGCACCATTATATACCTATAGGTCTGTTAAAATTACCGTAATTTTAATTTTTTTTTGTGTTCTACCCACAGGTCGTCACGGGTGCAGAATTATATATAGGGTTAAAGAGAACACATTCACCTTTTTCCGAGTTGTATACGTTTCTTGTTCGCTTTTGTTCCCTAGAAGTTCTATTCCACTAAATGTGAAATTTGACAAAAATATAATAGTTTAATAAATATTTCAAAGCGCGTCTAATAATAAACGGTAGGGTTGTGACCACTTACAACAACTAAAGACTGCAATCCTACCAAACTTGTAAAAGGAACCGCAGGTCATTATCGATGATAACTTGCGAGCAGTAATCATTTATTTTTGATAAAAAGACAAAAAAAAATCACCTTTTTCTGAGATTAAAAAACAGTTGAGTTTGACAGCATGCCACTCCCACAATTTTAAAAATCGGCGCAAAAAAATTATACTTTTGACCAATGAAATCAAAATTTCAGCCACAGTGCGAAGGTGGTGCTCTGTTTTTCCAGATGTATTACCAAATTTGCAACAGCAGAGTGTCTTTCGTAGATTGCAAAGGAAATTATGTGCCAAATCAGCTTTCTGATATAGCAACCCATCTGGTACTTAGATACTTCGTCATTGGCATTTGTCACAGCGAAAAGAGTCGTATCGCTACCTTTGTTACCGTATTTGTAAGGTGTTACAATATTCCACATTAATGTTAGCCTTAAAACCCTTGGACAGTATTAACGAATATGGCACAATCCATAGATTGTCCACATAAACATCTTGTTCTTTGCCCTTCACAACTACAACCAGGACCCACGTGCATCGCTTGGAATATTTAGTATCAATCATGCATGTTGAGTTGTTGTTGAACTCATCAACTTCCAAGGATCCTGTTCTTAGTAACAATTACATGTTATTTCGGATCAACAGCTTCATCCGAGATTTCAATTGAGTTGATGAAATCGATCTCATGCGGCCTAATTTTTCAACGAACCAAACCAAAACATGCGCATGATGTGAAAAAGGAATTTGCATTCAACGGAGCACAGCGAAAAATTAATTTTGACATACACGTGGTGGTTTATGCTGAAATCTATCAGAGATTTTATTTTTTGTTTTTAACTCTGGCCTTCCGTCGATATTATCAACACCACACATTAATTTCGTAAACACGTCTAAACATTCAGTAAGCTTTTGTGCTTTTTACTCCCATTATTTTAACCCTTAGTGTCCGCTTGTTTACCGAATCCTTTTGCCGTGATCCAATCGAGCCGAAACTTTGCAGGCAGACTCGTGGCAACGATGAAAATAAAGTATTGCAAAAAATAATTTTGACTGTAGAATTTACAATTGCTGAGTAAGACTGAAACGATACAGTAAACTTAATTTACAAAGAAAGTGACTATAATAAAAACTTGATTTTTATGGGTTAGTTTTTTGTTATTAAAAATTATTTTAAATGTGTTTGTTTGTTTTATACTCTATTTGTTGCGATAGTAGTAATTAAAATTTTTTAATTTTAAAAATTTAAAAAGTCATTATAAAATAGATTTCGACGATATAAATAAATAAGAAATCTTTGTTTTAAATTGCTGTCATTTGCTATTTTCTATCACCAGTGCTGTATTTTTATTGAACCTGCTTTATAAATTTAATTAAGTTAAATGTAGTGTATTAGTGGTGGAATCATGACGAAGCATTATCGAAGACAAAATTCCTTGAAATTAAAAATGTACTATCTGATCTAATCTAATAATTTGAATTCTAATAGTTTAATAACCAAAAAAATTTCAAATACTGTGAATATTTCCCATTTCGATTACTTTATTTATTTATTTGTTAGCATGTGTAACAAGAAGTCTTAAAACAACACAGGGGTACATTGAGGACAAATATGATTATTTGATATTGCTTTTGATGAAAATAATAACAAAACTGTTAATAAGAGTCTCAGAAGAAATTAATACATTAAAATAATAAAAATTAAAAATAAAAAAATAAAAATAACAATTAAAAATTAAAAATTAAAAATTAAAAATTTTAAAATTAAGAATTAAAAACTAAAAACAAAAAAATCAAAAATTAAACAATTAAAAATCAAAAATTAAAAAGCAAAAGTTAAAGATTAAAAATTATAAATACAAATTAAAAATCAAAAATTAAAAATTAATAATTGAGAATTAAAAATAAAAAATATAATATAAAATGTATTAATTAAAATAATGCATTAATTAAATCAATAAGTTTAGTTAAATAAACAAAAACAGTATCGAAATTTTAAATAATAATAATAAATATTTTAATAATACAAAAAATAGAAACAAAAAAAGAAAAACAATACATATATTACTTTTACGAGTATAGCTCAAATAATTTTTTCTTAAAAAAACGTGCGTTGCTTATATCCTTAATATTTACTGGTAGCATGTTCCAAAGACGAATAGCATTAATATAAAATTGCCATTCTGATATTAATCTATGATGCCTGATTTGAATTATATTTTTGGTTCTATTAAATCTACTGAATTTTAATCTATTAAATAGATAGTCAGGCTCTCGAGCGATAATAATTTTATGTAAAAAGATTAAAATACGTATTTTCAATAGGTCCTCAAATTGTACACCATATAGTTTCTTCGAATACGATGAAATGCTGTCAAATCTCCGCAGTCCAAATACATATCTAGTAATGTTATTGTACACAACGTTTAATCTTCGTTTACTTTCTGTGTCGCAACAGGAGAAAACCTCACATCCATACATCAGAATCGGTAACAAATATGTTTGCGCGAGTAAAATTCTAATTTTTATAGGTGTATAGCATTGTGTGGGCCAGTGTGTTTTAAGCATAGAATAAGTTCTGCCACATGCTGCATTTACATGATCAGAGCAAGTAAGCGTATTGTTGAAGATAACTCCTTAATTCTTTGCGCTTTCAACAACTTCAATCGGCTGATTATTTATAAGTATGTTTGGCCTAATTATAATTTTGCTAGTCCTTTTGCGTATAACAATACATTTAGATTTTCGTGTATTTAAACTTAATCCACTTGCTGAGGCCCAAAGAAAAACTCTGTTAAGATCCTCATTCAATTTTCTGGTACAGTCCTCAACACCTTCATTTCTGTTGCTTATATATAATTGTGCATCGTCATCATACAAGCGAATCTTACTATGCAACAAGTGGTTGGGAAGATCATTAGAGTAAATTGAAAAAAGAAGAGGTCCAAAAATTGACTCTTGCGGAACTCCTCGTTTTACATAAAGTAAATTTGACATTCCAGACTGGGTTTTCACACACTGCATTCTGTTTTTCAGATAAGATGACATTAAGCTGACCGATGTTGAAGAAAAATTCATCATTTGCTGTAATTTCTGAATTAATATGTTGTGGTCTACAGTGTCAAATGCTTTGGAATGGTCCAACAATACTAACATGGTAAAAAAACCATCATCAACTTATTTTTTTAAATCTTCGGATACATCAATAAGAGCAGAGATGCAGCTATGCCCTGCCCGAAAACCAGATTGTCTGTTAGTAAGTAGCCGATTATCATTAACGTATGAAGTAATTTGATTATGTAGTATTTTTTCCAATGCCTTAGAGAGGAATGGTAGGATTGCTATGGGTCGATATTCAGTGGGTGATTTTGGTATTGGTAAAATTTTAGCTTCTTTCCATCATGAAGGAAAAGTGCTGGTAGTAATAGTGTTATTAAAAACATAAGTAATTTGAGGCAAAAGTGACGGAAGTATCATCTTCAAAAACTTTGGATTTATACCATCAATGCCTGTAGCATTGGATTTTATGGATATGCAACTTCTATATACATCGTTCTGTGTGAAACAGTTTAAAGAAAAAAGGCGTGTTAGGAGAGAATTCACGTGGAAATCATCACAAAATTTATTATCCGCTTCCTGCATATTTACATTGATAAATTTCTTGTTTAAATCATCCGCACTTTCATTAATAATATTATTGCTATTTTTATTTTTACCAATTCCAATCTCTTGTATTGATTTCCACTTTTTTTTTGTGTCTATAATGTTGTTGAATTTTTCGACGTAATAGTTAGATTTAGCATCTTTTATTTTTTTGGTTACTACTCTCCAAGCTAAACGATAATTTTCATGTAACTCTGTAGTTTTATAGCGTTTCCACCGGGAATATGCAAAGTCACGTTGTTCTATTAGACGACTAATTGCTGGCGTGTACCATGGTTTTTGCCTAACGTTGATTATCTTCGTTTTCAAAGGAACAGTTAGATTAAAAAAGTTTGTTAGATGGTGCTCCAGGAAATTCAATTGTTCATCAACCGATACCATATAGTATATACAATTCCAGTCAATTTTCCTATATTCATCATGCAAAGTTATATATATTCTTGAAATCACGAAATGTAAATGTTTGGTTTGGAATTTGTATTTGAAAATCATACACCATAAAGATGAGATCATGCTTATAAAAGCAGGGAGCTGATATTTGATCATACCATAAGAGATTCGATTCGTGAGAAATAAAAAATCAAATACACAGTATAAACTTAATATTTTTTAATGTAAATGGATGGGAAAATAAGAAATTGTTCCCTGAATTTGTCGAATATCTTGGTAGTAGTAATATCTTTATTCTATTAGAAACCCATATTACAGACGATAATACCCTAAAGATGAACAAATATTTTATTAAACATGAGCTACATTGGAAACATGCAGTAAGAAGTAGTAGATTTGAAAGGGCAAGTGGAGGTTGCGTGTATGGTATCAAAAAAAGATTTAAAAATGAAATGCTTAAAGCACTTCGTCAGATGCGAACATGATATCGACATTATAGAAATACAAACAACAACAACAATATTTACACTCATACCGTTAAATATACGAGGAGCAAATTGGTCTTATGAGTTTAATATCGTTAAAGAATTTTTTAAAACAAATAATAAAATAGTCGCGATAATAATGGGAGATATCAATGTAAGAATTGGTTGTGTGCAACAAGATATAGAAGATATATATGTGTCTGAAATTCGAGCAGGAAAAAAAGAATGATAATCAAAAGATACTGCTGTATTGGAAGAGAGTTTCTGGAGTTTTGTAATGACTACGGTTTAATCATACTAAATTGAAGAACATTTGATGATGAAAATGGAAATTATTAGAATTAAAATTATATTTAGAATTAATTCAAAGTTTCGAAGTAGAGAGCACGATATGGTCAGATCACATGCCAATAAAGATAAATTTGAAGAACAATACCACAGAAAGAGTCATATAGGGCAGAGTACCAAAAAAATTTTAACAAACATTTAAGATCTCATATGAGTGAAGTAATTTTAAGTTAACAAGACTTAGTTATAATTATCAAAAAGTCTGTAGAAAACCAACGAAGAAACAATTTTGCTTATTCTAAACAAAAATGGTTTAACTACAAATGCTTACATGCAGAGAAGAATCATTTAAAATGCTTAGCGTATACAGAAACTCAAAGAAACTTGTAGATAAACAAAAGTATCTTAAATCTCAATGCAATTACAACAATGTATATGCATACCGACGACAAGAATATCAGAAAGAACTTGAAGAAAAAATTAACAATATCCAAGATACAAAAAATTGGTGAAAAATCGCAAAAGAGATCAGGAGAAACCGGCACCAAGTAGGTGTAGAAATTTCAGTTGAAAATCTTAAAAACTATTTTGATGCCCTTTTAAATCTACAAGAAACAATTAATAACATATATTATGCTTCTATGTGGTATTCGGAAAGTGAAATGGATAGAAGTATTACAGCTGTGGAAATAAATTTAATACTAAATAATCTAACACATAAAAACAAAGTTTTTATTAAAACTCTTTGTTTCCTTAAGCATATGAGTATTGAATCTCTCCGTGACTTTGCGTGACTACACACAGAAAACAGATTCATTGTGGCTACCGAATTTATTACCAACCGAATTGCGATAATTCTAATAACAGATTTTGGTGTTTACGATGATTATAATTCTACTGCCTTGACAGTAAATATTTTATCATAATATAAAATTTGCAAATGATATTAAATTTCTGTTGATACAATCGAAAATTCAGTTGTTCCACTTTAGACCAATTCGGTTGGTAAATATTTTTTCTGTGTGTATCCCAAAATTAATCTCTGGCAACAACAAGTCTACGGACCAAGTTTCAGATTGATCCGATGAGTGAAAATGTGTTTTATATCACTCCGTGTCTGTGCGTGACTATGCGTGACTGTGCATGACTATGTCGAAGTTAATCTTTCTTTACAGCAAGTATATCGACCCAGTTTCAGATTGATTGGATGAGGGGAATTCCGTTTTAATTCTCTCCGTGACTGTGCATGACAGTGCGTGACTGTGCGGGACTAAGTCACAGTTAATATTTTTTTCACAGCAAGTGTGTGGACTAAGTTTCAGATAGATCGAATGAGGGGAAATGACATTTATATCACTTCGTGACTGTGCGTGATTATGCGTGATTGTGCGTGACTACCCCAAAATTAATATGTGGTCACAACAAATTAATCTGTAGTCAATTGGATAAGGGGTAATGGGGTTGCCCCACGACAGACAGACAGACAGAGAGTATAAGTTAAAAGAAAGAGTTTAAAAAGATGAAAAATAATAAAGCTCCTTTAGAAGATTGGGTCACATACGAGATTTTACAAAATGATACAACTAAATTTATTACACAACTTGCAAAAACTTATAATAAAATATTTGAATCTGAAAGAGCCGATGAAACCTTTGACAAAAGTAAAATTTTCCCAATCTTCAAAAAAAAAAAAGGAAATCCAAATCTAGCCAGCAATTACCGAGGCATATCATTCATGAATTGTATAGCCAAAGTTTTTATGGTAATTTTAAATGAACGTATTACATCATGATTAGAAAAGAATAAGGTATTGAATGAGTATCAAGCTGGATTCCGGAGGCAGTATTCAAATGTAGATAATATATAAAATCTGGCGTCTTTAGTCCAACTTTAGTTTGCTGAAAAGAAACAAATTTATGCTTTCTTCATAAATTTTAGAGCTGCGTTCGACAAAATGTCCAGACAGCAATTAATATTTAAATTGAACAAAATGGGATTATCGTAAAAATACTTTCTCTGCTATCTGGGCAGGATGTGAGTTATCAGAATACTTTGAAAATCGGTCAGGTGTTAAGCAAAGTTGCCTTTTATCACCATTAGTGTTCACATTATACTTAAATGATCTGCATGGTTACCTAGAAGGTGGATTGTTAGTTGAAGAACTCAACATACCAATACTTTTATATGCTGATGATATATCAATTTTTTCAGAAGACAAGAAGTTAATGCAGGAAATGATAAATAATTTTGAAACATATTGCACAATATGGAGTATGGATAAATCAGAAATTATGATTTTTAGAAAAGGAGGAAGGTTGGGCAAACGACGAAATGTGGTTTCACAAACAAGAAGAAATTAAAATAGCATCGGAGTTCACCTACCTTGGCGTAATTTTTACTCCAGGATTGTCTTTTCAAAAACACGTTGAAAGCAGAAACAATGCTTCTAAGAGCAGTATTAATCCTACATGGTAACATTATTTAAATAAGCCTGATATATCGTTACACTCCAAATGGAATATATTTCAAGCAGTGTGCAGAGCAGCACAAGCATATGGGACACCCGTCTGGGACTTACAGCCTTTGATACAGTCAACAAACTACAGAAGTCTCTTGTGTTTTACGTGAGTACCTGTCTCGTTGACATAACCTCATGGTGCTCTGAACACTGGATCGGAATATGCGCCGACCACCGCCCCCTTGTGAAGAAAAACTACACTCAGGTACCAACCTCGAGATTTGTGCATTTGGGCAACAAATCCCACTCCTTGGTGGGGAGTCGAGGCCTACTTTACACAGCTCTGCTGTTCTAAGGGTCACAGCGCCCGGTCGAAAGCAACTCCACATCGAGCTGCGGTCTTGACTACACACGTATGCCTACATCCTGTGGATGTAAACATGCGCGTGCGATCAAGCCCTTCTTAAACGTCTTCTTCTGAAGAATTCACATGCATACGCATTCATACAACTCATTCTCTCATCACTCACAAGCACACTACTGACATCACAGCCATCGTCCGTCAATACGACACCTAGAGAATCTAGGTCCCGTATATCCGAGTAGAACGTGCATATGCACAAAATATTAAACCCGTCCTCGGTAAAAGGTCCACAGTTACACTCAGGCGTATTAGCCAAGTCTCTTTTATACAAAAATGCATTAAACGACCCGTGGCCCGTAAGCAAAAAGCCCATACTCAGGCTAAAGCCAAAGTCTGGACGTTTCGCCACGAACGTCACATCGGATATGTAACTCGTCCTTTGTCGCTACTGTCCCACCTATTTTGCCATCTGGAGACAACACACTCATTTAGGAGTGTTTTGTACTCCGTCCAGCTCTTCCTGCTAATATCATCGTTAGTCAACCAGTCATCTTGCAACAATGGCTGTCCTCTCTTGATTCTGTAGGTGATACTTTTACGCATCACCTCCAAGTCAAGAGGGGCTACACCTACCAACACCCGTAAGGCCTCCGTGGAGACCGTACGACAACATGGCACCCAAGCGAGCAAGACAACCCTTTGACATGACATGATTTTCAGCTTTCCTCTGGCAGTCGTGACCACGCTGGACCACACCGACGAACCATATGTTGCGCATGCAACAAACAATCCGCAGTAAATGGTCTGCATGGAACGCCTGCTAAGGCCCCAGTCATTCCTAAGAATGCGCCGGACACATCCCACCACGCCAGTCAATTTCTCCCTTACCCGCTCGAGATGAACCAAGAAGTTCATACGCTCACGCATTGTTATCCCCAAGTATTTGACCTCAGTCGCATACTTAAGGCTAACGCCATTGGCCGTAGCAATTGAAGGTCGATTTAGCGATAACTTGCCCTTAAGCAACATCATCACAGTCTTGTCCATTGCTACTTCTACACCTACTTGTCTACTCCAATCGCAGACAATCTGCATGGCTTCCTCCCCCTTTCTCTCCAGCTCAGCACGAGACTGGCCTTCCATATGGACGAGCAAGTCATCCGCATATGCGCACACATTGTATGCAACCATAAGCCTCAGCAAGAGAGGATCCATCATTAGATTCCAAATAAATGGTCCGCAAATGGATCCCTGCGGACAACCTCTGACTACCTCAATGTACACGGACTCGTTCACTCCAGCGACGCAAGCACGCCTGCTAGAGAAGTAGCTTTTCCAAAGCCCCAACTCTTGGCAGCCGACCTCGCGTAGCCTCGTTAGAATGCCTTCCCATAACAGGAAGTCGAACGCACCCTTGAAATCAATAAAGATTCCAAGGACATATCCTGCCTCTGCCCTGTCCACACTTGTCTTAACGTGCCGCTAGGCGTCCTTGACACTCCTACCACCTTTGAAGCCAAATTGCCACTCACATGTGCCTTGGCCGATCCTCTCCTGAAGCCTTTTCACCATAATCCTTTCCAGTACTTTTCCAAGCACCGGAAGCAGACTGATGCCCCTATAGGAACGAGGATTGCTCCTAATCCTATCGGGTGACTTCAGCAAAACAACGACACGAGCTATTTTCCACGCCTCTGATACACACTTTCCATAGATTGCCACCAAGTACTCAGGAATGGCCTTCCAGATGCTTTTACACTTCTCTCCGGTCACTCCGTCCATACCTGGTGACTTTCTACTTCGTGCCGGACAGATGCTCGTCTCTAACTCTGTTCTGTCCAATGGAGGGGCGTATCCGCCCTCTGAAAAGGAAGATGGATAGGACCCTCAGCCCTTGGAAAGAACTCGCCCAGCAGAACGCGTATGCATGCCCCCCATGATGGCAATATTTCATTACCAACACGAAGGCCATACACATTGGTCTTCTGGCCCCTTCCTCTACAGAGTTTGTAGACTCTTCCGCATGGGTCGTCTTTGTTGTCCCGTACATATCTTCTTCAATCATCCTCCTTCACCTTCACGATACGGTCCTTATAGGCACGTAGCTGTGTCGCGTAGTTTGCCGCACGCAGTAGTACATCATCTGCATTGGTCCGCCTGGCTCTCTGGAATCTCTTCCTGAGCTGCCGGATGGTCCTCCGCATTTCTGTAAGCTCCCGCGTCCACTATTTAACCCTTCCGGGGATTGTCCTAGAAAATCTCCCAAGAAGGGCGTCATTGGTGTTGATTGTCCAGTCGTTCAACTTGCCTATCTGTCCATCTATAGTCAGACCCCTGAAATCCCCAATGGCGACCTCAGAGGCCGCCTCCCTAATACACGTGCCGTAGTAATCCCAATTAATTGGGAGTCCACGCCACCGCACCACCTCGGGGGCTGGCGAATATGAGAGCACAATCCGAATTGGATTGTGATCACTCACCCCCCAATCGTCCACAACGTCCCAGTCACAGCGAAAACGCCGCAGTACTATGTCATTAACGGCTGTTACATCAATATCACTCACACCATTAGGTCCGAAAAACGTATACAGATTCGAGGGCTGGTTTAGCGTACTAACACCCCGATTAACCATCCAGTCACCCAGCATCTCACCCCTATAATGGTTCTGATATCCAGGCGAATGCCGGGATACCTTACTGAACCACACAGGAGATAATGCTTTCGCGTCCATACCTAGGATAATCGGGCTGCTACTCGCTAGTAGTAGCACCGAATCCATATACGTGATGTACGGTTCTAATGGTCTGCTGAACTGACAGTATATGCTTGCCAGGAAGATTTTTCCGAATCCTCCCTCGACTAAGACACTTACTCCCAGTTCATCAGCAGAAACAACCATACATTCGGATCGTTGACAATCACAGCAGATTTAGCCCCAGAACTGGGAAATACCCGCATAAATGTGGGTAAACCCCTTACACAACCATTGGTTGCGTAAGGTTCCTGAACCAAGGCAAATCCACTGTGAGTGGCAACCATCATCTCACCTAACTCACACATACCAGAATAAGAGCCCTGACAATTGAGTTGTATAATTGTCGTAGTCATTTTAATGTCTGGCCTCTGACATCATTAGATGATCAGAGGACAGTCCTTTAAACGCACAGTTATGACAATGGAGTGGGTTTGGACACACCATTGCCATACGCCCCAGTTGCCCGCAACGACGACAGACCCTAACGCCAATGCGACAGTCCTTCACTTTATGGTCAAAGCTCATACACTGGAAACATCCCGCCACTGGATCAAGCTGACGAACGTGGAAACTGAACCACTTTATGTAACAGCGTAGAGTTCAACTTTTAAAATGCAAAAATGAGAGAAAAAAGATAATTTTATACTTACATGAATTTCTTTTTTTAATGCATATGTAACCAAAGTGCTAAGTGATGAAAAGAAAAATTATAATTAAAAGTTAATTCAATAATACTTTAGATACCCCTGATTTTACAAATTAAAATGATTTTTTTGAAATGAAATCTTAAAGTAATTAATGGGTTACATTAACTTTATAGTTACAGTTCATATTCAAATACTTAACATCACCTAATTTACATATCTTCACGGTACTATATGGTCGCTACAATTCAAAGAATTTTTGTCAGTTTATATATAAAAAAAAAACAATAAACAATTACACATTTATAATTTTAGTTTAAACTTAATCCAAACATGGAAGTGATATTACCACTTCTCCTGTGGTTTAGTGTCGTTACAGTCATTAGAAACAATAAAACGTTGGGCAGCATCTTCTTTATTTGTCCTCGAAACTATTTTGTAACAACTACTATCCTGCGTAATTTCTGTAGCTTCAAAAGAGTTTGGTGTTAATATTTGCTCTGTAACTTCTAAACTTTCTATTCTTGTATTAAGGCTGTGTTTTTATGTATTTTAAAGAGTGCTAAAAAAAATTATTTATATTAATGAATGGATGGTTGGATGGATGAATAAGAAAAACTAAAGCAATGTTTTATTTATATAAAACTTACCTGTAAATCAAAATAAAATGAAGACCAGGAGGTAGGTTGATGTTCCGAAACCGATGCTATAATGGGTATATAATTTTTAGCATGAGAAGGATCTAACAAAGAAACTTTGCTAGTGACGGTTAATAAAGTTCCAACCAATGAAACTATTGTCAGTATGGTCGAAATTATAAATGAAAAATGCCTCAAAATGTTCTTTAGACATGCGCGAACGTAAATAATTAACAAAGGCCTGGATCTGGCATAAACCAAAAACGCCCAAAGCCTAAAAGCCATAACATAAAGGTTATATTTTAATTTTAACGACTGTTACAATTCACTTTCCATGTTATACGATGAGAAAAACGACCAGTGAACATTAGAGCCAAGACGTGCAGCGGTATAAGATTAATCAGGAACACATAACCACCCCAAGAGGATACCATATAAAAATAGACTAAAGCAGACATAGCCGACCAAAAGATGGCTCCCGTTTTGAAAGCTTTTATGCACAAATAATGCAAAAATTAGAGAAAAAAGATAATTTTATACTTACATGAATTTCTTTTGTTAATGGATATGTAACCAAAGTGGTAAGTGATGAAAAGAAAGGGGGCAAAAATACGCAGACATTGCGTATATCCACTGTGGTATTCACTAGCCAAATAGTAACCTGTATAACGCAGCCGAAGTGACCATGAACCCAGGGTATATAGTGCCACCGCGATGCCAGGGATAAAATCACCAAGGTTTTTTTGGGCCAATCCAAGTGACGATGCCAGGGAAAAAAACACCAAGGTTTTTTTGGGCCAATCCAAGTGACGATGCCAGGGAAGAAATCACCAAGGTTTTTTTGGGCCTATCCAAGTGACGATGCCAGGGAAAAAAATCACCAAGGTTTTTTTGGGCCAGTCCAAGTGACGATGCCAGGGAAGAAATCACCAAGATTTTTTTGGGCCAATCCAAGTGACGATGCCAGGGAAAAAATCACCAAGGTTTTTTTGGGCCAGTCCAAGTGACGATGCCAGGGAAGAAATCGCTAAGGTTTTTTTTGGGCCAATCCAAGTGACGATGCCAGGGAAAAAATCACCAAGGTTTTTTTGGGCCAATCCAAGTGACGATGCCAGGGAAAAAAACACCAAGGTTTTTTTGGGCCAATCCAAGTGACGATGCCAGGGAAGAAATCATCAAGGTTTTTTTGGGCCTATCCAAGTGACGATGCCAGGGAAAAAAATCACCAAGGTTTTTTTGGGCCAGTCCAAGTGACGATGCCAGGGAAGAAATCACCAAGATTTTTTTGGGCCAATCCAAGTGACGATGCCAGGGAAAAAATCACCAAGGTTTTTTTGGGCCAGTCCAAGTGACGATGCCAGGGAAGAAATCGCTAAGGTTTTTTTTGGGCCAATCCAAGTGACGATGCCAGGGAAAAAATCACCAAGGTTTTTTTGGGCCAATCCAAGTGACGATTCCAGGGAAAAAATCAGCAAGGTTTTTTTGGGCCAATCCAAGTGACGATGCCAGGGAAGAAATCGCCAAGATTTTTTTGGGCCAATCCAAGTGACGATGCCTGGGAAGAAATCGCCAAGATTTTTTTGGGCCAATCCAAGTGACGATGCCAGGGAAAAAATCACCAAGGTTTTTTTGGGCCAATCCAAGTGACCATGCCAGGGAAAAAATCACCAAGGTTTTTTTGGGCCAGTCCAAGTGACGATGCCAGTTAAAAATTTCCCAAGGTTTTTCTTGGTCTGGCTCAAAATCACTACATATATGGTATATACTAACCTTTTTGCAGTACATGTATTGTGTGCCCATTCCATCATCAACATATGTGAAAATCACCAAGATCCAGAAGAGTGTGCTTTTGTTGGAAAATAGACCGCAGCAAGATAGGGGAATCTGATGAAAAATTAAAAGACAGGAAAAAAAATTAAGCAAAAAGTAAAGTTTCATTTGGTACACATTCTTACCGGCAGGACCGCGTTCGGGAAGTATGTCTTATAACTAACGATACGAGCGCAGCAGCTGCGAGGAGAATATGGAAGAAATGTGGAAAAAGACGGAGCGAAGTTGTTTTTGTTGTTGTTGTTGTTGTTGTTGTTGGTTATGTTGGTTATGTTGGTGGTTGCAATGTTCTAACAGTTTCCTGTTCTCCTCCTTCCTCGGTTTGCAGTAATGTATCCTTTGAATATTTCTCTAACGCTTTTGCCTCCCTCGCAGTCCATCGTATGAGGACGTAATTTTTCGTCTCCCTTTCTTATGTTGCTGGGGTTTACATCGCTCGCGCTTACAGCAATATCTTCAATATTCCCCTCAACGTCTATTTGAAGATTGTGGAGGATGCAAATTGCTTTCACGATAGCGTCGGCAAATTCTGGTTCTGCATTAATTTGGCCGTCTAATATCCGCCATTTGCTTTTCAGCAGCGCGCACGACTGAGTCTGGAATTGAACACACTGTTGGGACATTGTGCGTTGTGTGCGGACAGAGAACTTTGTGGGTATGGAGTAAGCAAAGCATCCAACAACGGGTATCCATCGTCTCTAATAAGAACGAAGGGGAGTCGGCGATCGTCTGTTGGTGGGAGGAAGGACTGTGCCTGTAATTCCTTCCAGAGTCGAGATGAACGGAAAACTCCAGCGTCGCTTTGCTTTCCATACCCACCTACATCAATGGAAAAACTTACAGTGGGCATCTACCACTGCCTGCAGCTGGAGGGAATGAAAGTTTTTGTAATTGTAGAACATACTTCCCGAATTTGGTGGGCACCGAATTCGAATGTGCTTCCCATCAATGGCTCCTACACAATTAGGGAATTGCCATTTTTTTCGAATGCCTGCGCATTTCTAAATGCCGTTTCTTTGCTTGGTTGTGGCATATGTAGTGGCTGCAGTTCTTCGCAAATCGCATTTATGGTTTGTTTAATATTAACTTCCAGTGCAGATCGTGACAATCGGAAGGAATATGCCAGCGATTGATATGAGCAGCCTGTGGTGGCGAGAAACCTAAAAATATATCAGAATTTGTGCGCAACGGTGTAACAAAAAAACAAAAATTGAAATTGCTGGAGTAATTTTATAATTTATTTTTTTCATTCTACGATAAAAAACCTTTTTTTCGCTCTTTATCATTTCCATGACTAAATTTGAAATTATTGCGAGAAGTGGGGGAGCAAATGTGTGTTGTTGTTTACTGTAAACATTTGACCTTGCGGCAGAAGAATTTCAAACTGTTTCATTAAACTTGCGAAAAAGTACTTGAGAAATATTGTAACAACCTTAATGTCATTATTAGCTTTTGCGCGGGCGTTATAACATTCCTTTTGTTGGTATACGGGCATAATAACTTCTTTTCTATTTTTCCCAAAATATAATCAAATGACTGCGGTGACATGCGCGTGTAGTTGCAGAAATAGGTAGGAAATTTTCGCAGGTCCTCGTACAAGGAATGGAATTCCCCAAACTGTGATCGCCCTTTGTTTAAAGCGTTGTAGACTGATGTTCTATCAAGAACTAGGAAAAAGTTGTGGTATACGTTTCGCGATAAGAATGGCAACATCAATTGTTCGGAATACGGGTATAGTATCCTGTGAAAAACGCAATATTTACACCCATTATTGGGTGTGTCTTAGAAGTAGCAAGCAGCAGCAGTAGTAAGTTCAAATGTTACCTGTTTCTTCGTCGTGTACCCTTCTTGACTCCAAAAACTCCAACCAGACGGCGGAAGTAACATTTATTGCGTGGCGTCATCCTTTCTCTTTTTCCGTCCTTCACCTGAAATTATTGTTGAAAAATATTGTAAGAAAATGAAAACCTTACTGCTGCCTGCCTATATAGGATATGAAAAATTGTAGCGTTTTTATAGAGAGTTCAGAAGGGCCTGCATAGCAATGCTAGTGCCCTCCAAAACTACGTTCACTGCTTCGCGAGTGTCTGTTGTCCACGGACGCGAAATAAGCCTAACGCTCCGCTTGAAGGTCTCTCGGGTCATCAATTCCTTCATGTCCAGCTCGTACAGTTCACCCATAAACTCGTCAGGGGTGATCTGGGAGGGAACCCCCGGACCATGACCTTCGGACCTAGCTTCCCGTCTACGGTGACCTCAAGTCCTACCTCCGCGAACTTACTGTTATTTACTAACTTGGTTCTTTCAGCGACTGAAAGCGTCCGTATGACCGCCCCACCACTCCGAATGGGTTTTACGTTATGAACACGTACTCCCAATGCTGGTCCAACCTGCTCAACAACTCTTTATGCTACCTCATTCGGTGTAGCAGCAGTTTTGCTACGTACAACCACCGACCAAGTCTCCACCGGAGCCGGGACGGGGCAAGCAGCTGTCTTAGGCGGCATTACGGGGGGAACAACAATTGGCGCCGGAACAATCGGTGCACCACCCGCAGTCTGAAGGACGTCCAAACGCCTCTTTAATCGTTCGTTCTGAATAAGCAAGCTCATCAACAACACCTCATACTTACTGGTAATAGCAGCTATTCTTCGGACGTCACCAGCCTTTAACCCAGTATCAATTAAGGCCTCCAAGAGGTCCGCTGTGACTTCTTTGAGTTTCGCAACAGGGGAGCTCGCCTTGGCGGTGTATCCCTCTGGCGGGCTGTTTCCATCAACAACGTTGATACTGGCCTCTTGCGTCTTCTGTGACCCCCTAAGGTTACCCGTGCTACCAGCTACCTTCCTCCTACCTTCTGCCAACGTACGCGACTCGGGCCGTTCGATAAGGTCAGCTTCAGAAGAAGCCCTTGCGGCAAGGGGTGAACTCGGTTTGAACCGCTTTTCCACCGTCACCTCGTCGTCAGTCTCCGAGTCCGAGTTTCGTACGATCTTCCGTGTCTTCGGTACCTCGTCAGTCCCTTCCCGCCCGTTTCCGTCCCTTCACCATTAAGGCCACTCGAGCCCTTCCTCGCCGTGCCCTTTTTGGGCGGCATACCCACTAAAAATCAGATAACACTAAAAAATTTATAAGTACTTACTCGTATCAGCCACTAAAATCACTTTATATCCACTAAAAATACCAGAAATCAACAAAATAAAATTAATTTTATATAAAAACACTTTCTAACTCACACACGATTTACTCTAAGTCGAAAAACACAAGTAGCGCGACAAAATGAAAAAATTAAATTTTTACCGCGACTGAATAGTCAACCGTACTATTCAGCTGTCACAACTCGAATGAGAGTCAACAAACTACAACGATATTTCCTTAAAAGAATACTGAAATTACCACAATTCACACCCAATTTCGCATTGGCCTTGGAAACAGGAACGAAAGAGAGCCACATATACACATTATGTCTACATCTTAATTATGTGGAAAGAGTTATGTTTACCTATGATGCTTGAAGGCTACCAAATATATTATCAAAGCTTATTTTACGGAAAAATATTTGCTGTGCAAAGGAGATAAACAAAATTGGAACAGTTTAATATTTGTTTTGATTCGAAGCTTTCAGCGAATGAGATATTGTATCGAAAATTAAGATGACTACACACAATAAAATGATACAACAGGTTTCCGCAAGTAGCAACCGGATATACAGGTATTTAACACCGGCCATGGGTTTTACGTACCTGACTTAGGAAAACCTTACAATAAATGATAATATCAGCTATATTGAAAGCTAGATGTGATACGTTACCATTCAGAAAATGTGTACTTAATAATACTATTACAATCTGCAGTCTCTGTAATCTTGGTGAAGATGAAAACTTAGCACAGGATTCGTTATATCGGGAAAAGTAATATTGATAAAAATACCATAATAAATATATTAACGGTCTAAAATATAGAAAATTTTTGCTTACAGAATTTGATTCATAAGTATGTAAAACTAAAAACAAATTGTAATATTACATATGTAATTATATAGGCTGACGTCAAAATATCAATGCCTCTTAATATTTTATTTGTTTAATATATTTAATAAAGTTATTCTTAAAGTTATTCTATTCTAAAAATTCTATTAAATTCTAATCGGGTTTAATCATACAAAAAATTCTTTGATGATTTCATGATTCTTTGAATGCTATAAATTTACCGCCAGAATCTTCAACAAAGCATCGTAAATCTGCAAGAAGCACGAAAAGAAATTTAATTTTAAACTATGAACAATCATGTCCCACAGTTTTCAATTCTGATAATTAACTCTACACAGCCTAATCGTAATCCTGAAAACAAATAAATAAATCCATCTGACTTAAATAATAACAACCATGCTCATATTAAGCAGCTACAAGTAAAACTATTTTTATTTCTGTTTTTGCATTTGATACTTCTGGAGATGACATTGATTACTACATTAAATCAGAGGTAGGCAAATTACCATTACCATTACCAAAGTAGAAAAGAAATTAACAACGAGATTGTTATAACGGGTGATTTTTTTGAGGTTAGGATTTTCATGCATTAGTATTTGACAGATCACGTGGGATTTCAGACATGGTGTCAAAGAGAAAGATGCTCAGTATGCTTTGACATTTCATCATGAATAGACTTACTAACGAGCAACGCTTGCAAATCATTGAATTTTATTACCAAAATCAGTGTTCGGTTCGAAATGTGTTTCGCGCTTTACGTCCGATTTATGGTCTACATAATCGACCAAGTGAGCAAACAATTAATGCGATTGTGACCAAGTTTCGCACTCAGTTTACTTTATTGGACATTAAACCAACCATACGAATGCGTACAGTGCGTACAGAAGAGAATATTGCGTCTGTTTCTGAGAGTGTTGCTGAAGACCGTGAAATGTCGATTCGTCGCCGTTCGCAGCAATTGGGTTTGTGTTATTCGACCACATGGAAGATTTTACGCAAAGATCTTGGTGTAAAACCGTATAAAATACAGCTCGTGCAAGAACTGAAGCCGAACGATCTGCCACAACGTCTAATTTTCAGTGAATGGGCCCTAGAAAAGTTGGCAGAAAATCCGCTTTTTTATCGACAAATTTTGTTCAGCGATGAGGCTCATTTCTGGTTGAATGGCTTCGTAAATAAGCAAAATTGCCGTATTTGGAGTGAAGAGCAACCAGAAGCCGTTCAAGAACTGCCCATGCATCCCGAAAAATGCACTGTTTGGTGTGGTTTGTACGCTGGTGGAATCATTGGACCGTATTTTTTCAAAGATGCTGTTGGACGCAACGTTACGGTGAATGGCGATCGCTATCGTTCGATGCTAACAAACTTTTTGTTGCCAAAAATGGAAGAACTGAACTTGGTTGACATGTGGTTTCAACAAGATGGCGCTACATGCCACACAGCTCGCGATTCTATGGCCATTTTGAGGGAAAACTTCGGAGAACAATTCATCTCAAGAAATGGACCGGTAAGTTGGCCACCAAGATCATGCGATTTGACGCCTTTAGACTATTTTTTGTGGGGCTACGTCAAGTCTAAAGTCTACAGAAATAAGCCAGCAACTATTCCAGCTTTGGGAGACAACATTTCCGAAGAAATTCGGGCTATTCCGGCCGAAATGCTCGAAAAAGTTGCCCAAAATTGGACTTTCCGAATGGACCACGTAAGACGCAGCCGCGGTCAACATTTAAATGAAATTATCTTCAAAAACTAAATGTCATGGACCAATCTAACGTTTCAAATAAAGAACCGATGAGATTTTGCAAATTTTATGCGTTTTTTTTTAAAAAAAAGTTATCAAGCTCTTAAAAAATCACCCGTTACAAACGGAACTCTAATACCTTCTTTCAAGCTGATTTATTTACACGTGTGTTTTAAATTTGACGAACTTAACTTAGTGCGTTGCATGGAAGAAATGAATTTTAAGTCTGAAAAAATCTGCTCACAGAGGTAAGTAAAAGGAAAAAACGATAAACATTTTAACGAATTTTTTCTGATTTCGGGAAATGCTAGTTTATCCAAATTTTTCCAGAACTCAATGATATTCATTTTGTCGGGAGCATTTAATTCGCTTTGAAGTATTATCAGTTCAATTTGTATATCAAACACAATTGAAATGGTTTTCGAAACGATCAAGCAATGGTTGTATATTATCAAAATCTTTAAACCTGTCTTGAAAATTATACAAATGTGTCTCACATTTTGTTATATATTCAAATTTTATGACATTCTTCTCTTTGTCATATATAAGAGAAGTTTTTGAAATACTAGAAAAATCACCTGACTGAATTTCGGAATGCTTGTTGTGTAAGTATTTCTGAAAAAAAATTTAAAAGCATCCGCCGCATGTCCATACATCGCTGTCTCAACGAATACTAAATGAAAGAGCATAAGTATATGTGTGATGCAAGAAACACATAGACGACTGCGGCTACACGACAACACGACTTCAAATGCTTCTGGCAGTAATTGTAGTCGTGTAGTCACCTAATTAATTTTTTTGAAAACAACAGCAACATATAACAACAATATAAACAGCTGTTTTTATACAAATGCTTTTTTATTTCAGTAGTGCCAATTATATTTTTTACACTATTAAAATAGAAAAACATGCATGATTCTATATAAACTTTACTTAAATATACAATTCCTTTTTTATAATGCATTATGACAACGTAAAAATAAATAAATAAATTTATTTAACCCCTTTTGATTACTAATGGAATTATAGCATTTCATTTTGCGATATATTTTTTTTAACAAAATAAAATATTTCATAGCACTAACTTTTTTTTATATATATATTTTAATACATTGTCAACACAATTTTTGTATTTTAGCCATGCATAATGCATGAAACACATAGACGACAGCGGCTACACGAATACACGACTACAAATGCTGCTGGCTGCAATTGTAGTCTGTAGTCAGCTACTTAATTTTTTTGAAAACGACAGCAACATATAACAACAATATAAACAGCAGTTTTTATACAAAAGCATTTTTATTTCAGTAGTACCAATTATATTTTTTTTTTCTACTATATTTGAATAAAAAAAACGTGCATGATTCTATATAAACTTGACCTAAATATACAAATACTTATTTACAATGCATTATGATAACGTAAAAATAAATAAATAAATTTACTTAACCGCTTTTGATTACTAATGGAATTATTATAGCACTTCATTTTGCCACTAATTATTTCAACAAAATAAAATATTTCATAGCACTAATATCTTTTCCATATTTTGTTATACTGTCAACACTATTTTTGTTTTGTAGCCAACAAAAATAGAAATTAGCATAAGTTGACTACAGCAGCAAAAGTGGTCGTGTAGCTGTGTTGGTGTCAAAATAATCGTTTTGATATA
Organism: Cordilura impudica; assembly: GCA_963682025.1. Taxonomy (NCBI): domain Eukaryota; kingdom Metazoa; phylum Arthropoda; class Insecta; order Diptera; family Scathophagidae; genus Cordilura; species Cordilura impudica. The sequence continues at coordinate 73,800 of CAVMKG010000237.1, read as the reverse complement.
AACGTGTGTATTTTATTTTGGCAGGCTGTAGTCGTGTAGCCGCTGTCGTCTATGTGTTTCTTGCATAAGTTGACTACAGCAACGAAAGTAGTCATGTAGCCGTGCAGCTCTGTTGATGTCAAAATAATCGTTTTCATATAAACGTATGTATTTTATTTTTGACAGGCTGTAGTCGTGTAGCCGCTGTCGTATGAAAAAGTTCTTCATATCATCTTTTGGCCGAATATCACCTTAGTTCGAGAATATCTATTTAAAGAGAGTCCTCGATTATATAATATTATTTTGCGAGATTTCCATCTAGAGAAGAAGCATATAATCCAAACATATTTGTTTTTTTTTTTAAGTTATGACTTAAATCTTCATATTGCTATCTTCACCGAAACCTGGCTTAAAAATAACATTCTTCATACCCTCCACACCACTGCACAGAGGGTATATCAGTTTGTCATTCCGTTTATAACGCATCGAAAAATACATTTGCGATCCCATAAAGTATATATATTCTTGATCGTTATTACAACTCGAGTCGATATAACGATGTCCGTCTGTCCGTTTGTCTGTTGAAATCACATGGGTAAAGTTATGATAATATTGTTTTTCATTACTGAAAATGAAAATGGGATATATCGGGCACCATTGCACAGTCTAATATTTTGCTAATCTAAGTGGACAAAAGTCGTTTTTTTAGTTTCGATTTGAGTACATATTTTTATCAAATATGAAAGAGCACTTGTTATAAAATTAGAAAATGCAAAAAGTTTGCCTAATTTATTAACAATAACAATATAATGGTACTTTAAACTTGGATATATTTGAGTGAATTGAAAACAACAAAAACACTTACATGAAATTGCTCATTTTTAAAAGCGTGTAACTTTTTATTGGAATCGAATTTTTTACGATTAATTTTTTGTTTTGAAGATCAACTTATTCGCTATTAACATCATGAGAAAATATTTTTAGAACCTTGCTATTTCAGTCCTATTTCATTTAAACAATTACTCTTTTCGTTAAGTTAGCAAAAAAAAATTCTATAATCGATACATTTTTTTCTTCATAACGCTTCAACACCAAATTAGTTTTAAACGAACGTCTGAAGTACTTTAAAGCACATACAAAATTATCTGTCGAGATTTGCAGATTTAAAAAAAAAAAACAAATAATGAGCGATAAGACAACATACGACGAAATTTTTGATATATTACTTAAAACACCTTGACCGTTCCGTAAACCATATATGTGGAAAAATAATCAGTAGTTATAATTCTCATATTGATTATGAGCAATTACAAAGTTTTGTAAAACATGTGTATATTAGATTTAAGCTAAGGTGGAAAGCGGTAAACCCAACAAAATGTGATTTTGTAAGTCGCTATGATGCCTGGTTAAGCACAAACCTTGAAATTTCTCAATTAATTTATAAGAAACCAAAAGAAAATTTGGAAGCTCGAAGACCATTAAAGGCGTTCAATGAAAGTTCGCAAAAAACAAAGGCAAGAAGAGCAAAACAAGTCTTGAATTCAGTAAGTACTGAAGAGCTATATTTGGCAGACGAAAAAAATGCGGTCAACAGGTAAACGAAATTCTGCAAGTATAGTAAGTAAACTTTTTAGTACATCACCTCAGATAGGTTCCAATACAAAAAAAAAATTCAGAATTTCTAATGAAATTGTAAATAGTTTGTATCCACAAGAAGCACTTGCAATGATGATCGATACAAATTCATCGACAAACGCATATCGTCCAATTAGAAATCATGTGTAGCTATTATACCCCAAATTATATCCAAGTTATGATTTAGTTCAAAATTCGAAATTATTATGCTACCCAGATAAAATAAATGTTGACGAAATTTCTGCCGAAATAAACTTGCAATCTTTACTTGATCATAATCTATTAAGATTGTGCTTAGCTCTGGAAGATGTTTTGCTTTACACGTCAAGTTTTAATCAAGAATTGGGTTCCACTCAAGCCCAATATAAACAAAATATGGTCCACTGTGCGGCGCAAATCGAAACGACGCAAATCGATATAAATTTTCCAATAATAAATATTTTGTTAATTAGTACTAAAATAAATCATTTTCTTGCATTCCTACAGAATTAAATGGGAAATCCCCTTTATATAAAATTTAAGCAACGCAAATAAAAAATTTTACGACGCAAATAAAAATTTTAACGACGCAACTCTGAAATCACGAAAATTCAAGTACGACGCTACTTCGAAAACGACACAAATCGAAACGACGCAAATCGAAACGACGCAAATCGAAACGACGCAAATCGAGGTTTTAGTGTAGTTTTAAACGAACTTCTGAAGTACCTGCTTTAAGGCACATATAAAATTATCTGCCGAGATTTGCCGGTTTAAAAAACAAAAAAACAAATAAAGAGTGATAAGACCACATACCACGAAATTTTTGATATATGACTTAAAACAACCGAAAATGAAAGGCTCAACCGTTCCGTAAACCATATTTGTAGAAAAATAAGCAGTAGTTGTAATTCTCATATTGATTATAAACAATTACAAAGTTTTGTAAAAAATGTGTATTTTAGATTTAAGCTAAGGTGGAAAGCGGTAAACCGAACAAAACATGATGTTGGCGTCGCTATGGTGCCTGGTTAAGCACAAACATTGAAATTTCTCAATTTATTTATACGAAACCAAAAGGAAAATATTGAGAGAGCTGTCAATTTTAAAGAAGACAAAGACGGAACAAATAGCGCCTACAGTTTGATATTAACTAAAAAACATACAAAAGAAAAACAATAGTTGTAAATACGACGTAACACTTATAAATTTGTTTCATGCAAAAATTTGTGTTGAAAAATATATTTTATTTGTAAGTAGTTTTAACAAAAATTGTAATTTGTTTATAATGTTAAATGTGTTTTTAAATAAAAAAGGCTCCCTGAAGATGGATGGATATCATCCGAAACGCGTAGGAGAAAAAGCGAATTGATGGTTTTTCAATTGCGCTGAAAATAAAAACTGACCAGTAAACCCAACAAATCAAACAATCAACAATAATAAAATCTGGTCCAAAAACAACATTAAGAAAATTTTGAAGCTGGAAGACCATTAAAGGCGTTCAATGAAAGTTCGCAAAAAACAAAGACAAGAAGAGCAAAACAAGTCTTGAATTCAGTAACTACTGAAGAGCTATATTTAGCAGCCGAAGAAAATTGCGGTCAACAGGTAAACGAGATTCTGCTTCAGAGAGGTTCCAATATAAAACAAGTAAGAGTGTTAAATTCGGCTGTGCCGAATCTTTGATACCCTCCACCTCGGTTTGAGTCTTGATAATAAATGTAAATGAAAAAGTAAACAATTTGTTAAACTTAATACCAAATTATTTCAGCAAATTCTTTGGGTTGGTTTTCTTCTTTTCTATTATTTCGGATTTATTTCGGTGTTTGCTTTTTGGTCATCGTGGTTGCTGATCGGCATGCAGTTTGGTTATATACCTATATGCATGCGTTTCCGGTTATATGACATAACTTCTCGTTTAATTTAGTTTTTGCTAATTAAATAGCTCGCCCTAACCTCCATTGCAAAGGTAATGGTTGTGTAGAGTGGCTATATGCATTAAATCGTGCTAATTGGAGATGGCTGTATAGTTTCTTTTAACTGGCCAAATATTTCTTCATTGTGGCCATATAGGTCGGATGGAGTAACAAAATAATAACCAAAAAAAAAAGCTCTCTCAACTTTTTTTTAAAATATTGCCATATTTTGAAAACATAGAGAATAAATTTATAATAATAAATAATCAAATTAGGGATGAAAAACGCAAAAAACGAAAAGTCCCAAACATTTTAAATAAAATAATTTAATGTTATCTTTATTTTCTGAAAAACTTCAAATTTTCATCGAAAAAAAATTGTGAAAATTTATATATAAAAAATAACATTCTCATAAAATTACGTTTACTTATGTAACAATTTTTATGTTAGCAATTCTTAAATATCATTTGAGGTTTTCTTAAATTCATTGAATTTAAATTAACATCGACAAATCTGTTTTTCTATTTATTTAAATTGTAAAGGAGTGGCATCTCTGTCAAAATAAGCGAAAAACACAAAGAATAGAAAAAAACAAATTACTTCGTTTGACAGGATGATTTTATGTTTATGTTTAATATCTTTATTTTTTTTTACTAATATTTCTGTTTATTTATTTGAAAATGAAATAATGAATTGAATATGCTATTTAATTTTTTTATTTATATAAAAAAGTTTTTTAATTAAAGCAAAATATTTTCACTATTTCATGATTTTTATTTATGTATGACGACATTTCAACCTAAAAATTTAAGTTTTTATCGATTGGATAAACAACACAAAAATGGTTGTCGTTTAGATAACAACAACAGCTGACTTTAACAATAGCGAATATCGTTTCAAAATTTTACTGATAATTTTGCAATTTTCTTTTTTTTTACAATTCGACTATCGTTAAAAGAAGTTACTGAATCGCGGTACTGAAAAGTTATTAATATCTCCTGAATGGCAATATTTTTTTTAAATGTAAACATTTTTAAATGTAAAGATATTTCTATATTTAAAATTATTATTTCCGACGTTTTGATATGATTTTCTGAAACTCAATTAATATTTTCTAATTTATAATTGGAAATTTTATTTTCAGTTTTTATTATAATTGATATTTTCTTAAATTTGAATGGAAAATTTAAAAAGTGAAATTTTGTATTTATGTGAATAATAATGCTTTATTAATTATAAACAATTTTTAAAAATTAGATGTAATCGCAATCAGATATTTTATAGGTAAAGCAGAATAATAATTCTATATAACTATGTAGAACTGTTTTGTAAGCAAAAAACTCATTGACGAACTCGGTAACTCTATTTTGTAAAGACAACAAAAAGTTAACCCCCCAATCTCACATCACACTGAAATTATAAAATCGTTGTGTACGTATTATCAACGAAAAATTGTTCGAATTAGTCGAATCCATCGCCATTAAATTTTATGCTCAAACATCTGACTGCAATCTCATTTTTAAAATGTTGTCGAAGCGTAAACTTGAAAAAATTTGTATACTTCTCTCTCTTATTTTATTTTAAGTAGAGTTACCAAGTTTATTATACAGGCACATGTTTGAGGGAAAATGTTTACATTTATTATTATTAGTATTATTTTAATAATAGTTAATAATATTTATGCTCTATAATTAACAAACTTGCGTTTTTGTATGCGCATTTCAAAAAATAAATCATTATAGTAGATTTAACAAGTTAAAACTTTAATTACAATTTTACAGAATCCAGTAAATTTGCATTAAATTTATAACAGGGTAACATTAATCATCGTTACCCTACAAGAACAGTGACGGTCATTTGACTGGTGATACGACCGTCACTGCTGACTGAAGTGTCGGTCATCGCGTAGAACAAAGTTTCTATCATTTTATTAAGGCAAATATGCCAAAACTGACCGAAACTTTTGTGTACATGTGATTTTGCATCTTACTCTAACCTATGAAAATATGTAAAACATATAATATATATCTGAACTGCTCACTCTACCGCTGTTTAGTAGTCAACGATGTTAGATATATCCATCATCGCTGACCGGTCATACTTGATGGTTGTATACATCATCATTGACCGGTCACGCTTGATTATAATGAAACACGACTTATTATTTTTTATTTATTTATTTATTGTATTAAAAATCAAAAATTCAAAAATAGAAATAAACATTAAACATTAAAATATTAAAAACACAACAATATCACCAATTCCGAAACGTGTCGATAACTTTGAGACAATGTTGAATGTTTAAACAACTTTGCTGACTTTTCACTCGAAACATCCATCAAAGCGGTTCGTAACTTAGCACTGAATAAATTGACAAAACTCAATAGAAATTTCCGGTAATGGGCCTTAATGCAATCAGTAGCTTCTTAAAGAAAACAATATATTATAACACATATATATCAACAATTTATATTAAAGCTCACCTTTTGAGTGTTGTGAATTAACAATTTCGGCCAAAACTGATACACTCCATTTGGAAAATTGTTTGTACAGAACGGTGTGAGATATTGTGATAATACCTCCATAAATCAATTTGTTCAATATTTTGAGATCTTTATTCTTTTGAAAACTAATTTCATTATGGACGAATTTACGGATACTGCACATTCCTTAATATTCTTCATATTATCAACATTATATTCCAGACACTTTATTCCAGAATGGCATAAATTAAAACATTGAAGCCAAATATTAAAAAAACCATATCCATGTTATGGCAGCAGACTGAAAGGTAGATATAAGGATTAATGTAAAATTCTGCACGGAAGATTTACTTTGTTTCTAGCTAGAATTTTTAATAAAATGTCAGTACATTACCTTAAGTTCATTTGGTGATTGCGCATGTATTAACAATATATTTATAGTGTCTTCCATGCGCACTTAACTGGAATCATTACGAATCGATTTAATAAACTGTGTCAGCGTTGATTCACACAATTATATTTCTTGTGTATTATCTTCCAACATGATAAAAAGTCCATCAATAATATCAAATAGATAACCATATTATTTTCTGGTACAGCATTCACAATCGAAATCCAGGATATAACATATTGTGGCACAATATAATTCTTTACACAAATGCGTTTCCTAAGAGGTATAAAAGTTCTAGATTGAAAGTTTGTGAAGATTCTACAGCAATAGTTAACGATCCAACAGGAATAGGCCACAAGCGAGCAAAAAATAAATTGTGGAAGGGTATAATGGAGGGACGTGTCACCACAATTGAGAATAGCACTAAAGAATTCACTGACATATTTTGAAGAATCCTAAAGAAACAACAAAAATTAACTTGAACTTTTAATTTAATTAATTACTTACCTTTCCTAAACCTTAACAAAAACAACTCTACGACAGCAACATGACAGTCATATGTTTTTAAATAGAAAAAAAACTGCAAGTGTGATTGTACAAAAATTGTTAATGTGTTAGTTTCAGTCATTCATTTCTTGTAGGGTAGTGTCTGCCACTATTCGCACGAAAAATTTGGTGCCATTAGTGTGACCACTGCGGAAAATGCGTGTGTATTAGTAAAAAAAAATGTGAGTGTATTGAGTTTTTCGAACTTGCAGTGTGATGTGAGATTGGTGGGTAATATGCCAAACTTATGTTCATATTTGTAAAAGAATAATGAAAAAACGTGTGAAATAAAAGACCAACCCGTGTATACTCTTAACATTGTTCTGTATGATATCTAGTTGAAAATATTAACATTCATGTTAAAATAGAAATAACTATTGCAAAGCTAATTAGAACAAACAAAAATTATGGCGGCATCTACTGTGGCATAGTCACGCTGAGCAAAATGAAGTGACACTCTGTAAATACAAAAGAAATATATTTTCCCCACAACAAAATACTGCAGAATTTTATGTAAATAAAATAACCGATTTATTTCTAACATGCAGTTACTATGAATATACATACATACATATATATAATATATGTACATTATTTGTATTATTTAATATGTGTATGTATGTATATTTAAATATTACACACAAAAAATACAACATCAAACGTTATTTTTGTGTTTTTCTCTTTAAATAAATTAATACATAAATTTTTTTGCTAAATTTACATTTGGGCAATTCACAACAGGTGTTGTATATTGTATGTTGTATTGAAATACACAATACAATCATTTGTTGTGAACACTCAGTTGTATTTTCATATTGTAAAACGCTTTCTTTAGTAATTTTCGATCCAACGAGGAAAGATCGCTTCGTCGCTTCTGCTATTTTGTATAAAAGAAAACACTTGTCAGTGTTTGCTTTTTGGTCGTGAGATATACCCTAGAGTTTTAGTTACGTACCTCTTGCATTTTAATTTATAATGAAAAAAAAAAAATGTTAAATGTTTTGGTTGGTACTGAAAGAGAAAATACATACTAAAAATATAAACATTAATTTTTATATAAATAAACTTATCGATGTATTTTCGTTATTTGCATTATTTGCCATATTTTATTTTATAATTATTTATGCTGATAATATTCTATGTATTTATTTTTTCTTTTTCATAAAAACTGGCATTCACTTGAAACTGACATGTTATGATACAATATACAACATTTACTAAACATAGCAAATGAAGTTGGATCGTGTATCAGATTTTTCAGTGAAAATTACCAACAACAATTTTACACTATTGTAAAGTGATACACGATACAAGAGATACAACGATACATTACCCATAGTGAATTGCCCAATTGTTTTTTTTATTAACAACTAGGTATTTTAGCATTATTTGCTTTAGATGTTGGTGAATTTTTACTCCCTTTATATTAACTCGTAGTGTCTGCTTGTCGAAAAAATTTTGGATCGATTTTAACCACTTTCCCGTGACCCAATCGATCTGAAATTTTGCAGGCAGGCTTGTGGCAATGACAGAAATGATATAACATATTTTTTTAGTGATGCCAAAACAATGGAAACTTTTAAATTTTTCTACCAGAGTTGATAAAAAAATGTACAAAGGGTTTGTTTTTGTTATATTATTACCATAACGACCACAAAAACAACAAGTCCAGCTATGAAAACAATGCAACATTTAGAATAACAACAAGAACAATATAGAAATATCATGTTTTTCATTTTTTTTTTACTTTTTCAGAGATTTCCCTGGACCTGTTCCACCGATTTTAATGATTTTTGAAGTAGAAATCTTTCCATGAAACTAAAAATGATCAGTGTAGCTGCACTATTGAGGGCGTGATCGTGACAAGAACAACATAGAAAATTATTTTTTTTTCAAGACTTTTCAAGATTTGGACGATTTTAAATAGCAAACTTCTCAGGATGTTAGTGAATCATTTTTATGTCAACGAGTACCCTAGCTGCCGGATTGATGCCGTCATCGTGATTTCCACAGACGGACAGACGGACATCGCTATATCAACTCCGGTTGTTATAAGGATCACAAATATATAAATTTTATGGGGTCCAAAATTTTTTTTCTAATTATTACAAACGGAATGACAAACTTATATATACCCTCTGCACACTGGAGTGGAGGGTATAACAACTCTACAACAGCAACAATGACAGTCATATGTTTTTCAAATAGGAAAAAACTGTTTATGTGTTAGTTTCGGTCATTCCCCAGTATGCATTGAAATATTATTTCTCCAATGTTGGAGAAAAGTTAAGTTCTAAAATTGATGTCAAATGTAATTCTCAACTTGGGTTGAACAATTTTTCTCCTTGTTTGCTTTCAACTTGACATCAAGTTGAGACTTAACATTTTTTCCAATCTTTGAGAAACATTTTTACTCTCAATTGGATATCCAACACTTTTCTCCACTTGAGACCAAACATTTTTTCAACTTGAATACGATTTGTGTTATGTCTGAGATATTATTTAAATATGTCATAAATAATAAATTAAATTAAAAAATGCCAAAAAAGTACAAATCATTGATATATTTTTAATTATTTCTGGTTTTTGTCGAATTTTTCAAAAAATGTACAACCAATTAATTCATTTATTTTTAATTCTAGATTTTAAAAAATGTACATAATATGTACATTTAATGTTAAACATGTACATAGTAATGTTAAATATATAATGAAATTAAATTGAAACATTAAAAAAAGTACATTGTTTTCATTTCTAAAATTAGTATAATATTTTTTAATATGGCAATTCCGTACCTTCCATTTGATACCGATTGGAAATATTTCTTTGCTATCAAGTTGAGAATCACAAATTTCTCAATTTGATAACTATGAAAATCGGCATATAAAAAATGTGCCTTTTAAGTTGAGAAGACTATATTCGAACTATTGAGGGCATTTGAGAATTAACGTTGGAGATTTGAGAAATGTATTTGATCTCAAATGCACCTCAAGTTGATAGCAAACAAAAATGTTTATTGGGACATTTATTGTAGGGTCGTTTGCACACACACAAAAAATAGAAAATAAATTGTCAATAAGCAAAGCAAGTGGCTTCGAAATTCGATGATGCCAGTTAATCATTTTTTGTTCACGCGGAATTTATAATTGGAGGAATTTTTTTCTCGAGAAATGTATTTTCCGTGAGAAAGAAATTCCTTGAGAATATTCATAATTGGGATGAATAACTTTTAATTGGAACTTTTTAGTCAGAATAAATCATAATTCTAGTTAGATATTGGTTAATATTTAATTAGAAAAAATATTGTGGTGGCATCTACGCAATTATTGAGGCAGTCACGGAAAAATTAAATGCAAGTCTGTTTTTTTTAATATAACAAAAATGGATTTTTCCTTTAACAAAATATGGCAGAATTCTTTATAAATGAAATGCAAAATGGAAAATCAATTTTGTGCTAATTCTTAACAAAATTAATAAAATATATATATATGTATTATTATATTTATTAATATTTGTAATTTTATTTGACACAATTTCACAGACAGTTTTACAGATCAACTGTTTTAATTAGAAAAAATATTGTGGTGGCATCTACGCAATTATTGAGGCAGTCACGGAAAAATTAAATGCAAGTCTGTTTTTTTTAATATAACAAAAATGGATTTTCCCTTTAACAAAATATGGCAGAATTCTTTATAAATGAAATGCAAAATGGAAAATCAATTTTGTGCTAATTCTTAACAAAATTAATAATATATATATATATATGTATTATTATATTTATTAATATTTGTAATTTTATTTGACACAATTTTACACACAGTTTTACAGATCAACTGTTTTCAACTGATTTAGAAGTTTTCTGTTTTTGAAACAGTAGTGCCAATTTGTAACATTTTGTGATGTAATGAAAATCGCAGAATAATAAGTTAATACACAATAAAAAATATTAAATTTTTAAGTTTTATATACATATTGCAATAAAAAAAACTTGGTAAATTTACATTGAAGATGGTCAGAAATGAATGAGAAAAAATGTATAGACATTTTAGAAAAGCACATTTAATGTTAAACTTTATGCACAAAATATATGGGTTTTTGTTGTTTCGAATTTAACTGTGGCTCTAAGTGAAAAGTTTTAGACCGATCGTATATTACATCTTGAGGATCCTCACCTAATATTTTCAAATATTTTAAATTCTTTTTAACTCATTTAACCTCATTACGAAAATAGTAAAACAGTAAATATGGAAAATCCACGCACCTCAAAAAATTGTTTTCTATAAAATAAATTAAAGACATTTCATATTATACAATTTTCTTTCAAAAATGTATCAATTATTGCAAATTTGAAATTTGACATATAGTATTTGTACATACATATATTTGTATAGATTTCGCAGTATGAAAAGAACTATTATTTCTTTATTTAGAATATATGTAAGTATTGCTCGCAAAAAAATGCAACATCATGAATGAAACACATAGACGACTGCTGGCAGCAGCATTTGTAGTCGTATAGTCAGCTACTTGATTTTTCTGAATACGACAGCAACATATAATACAAATGCATTTTTATTTAAATATACAATTACTTTTACTTATTTAAAATGCATTAGTACAACGTAAAAATAAATAAATTAGTTTAACGCCTTTTGATTATTAATGGAATTATAGCCTTTCATTTTGCGATTTTTTTTTTTAAACAAAATAAAATATTTCATAGCACTAACTTCTTTTACATATTTTGTTATATTGTCAACACTATTTTTGTTTTGTAGCCAACAAAACACACTTGCAGTTTTTTTTCTATTTGAAGAACATATGACTGCCATTGTTGATGTTGTAGAGTTGTTTTTTTTTTTTTGATTTTGTTTCGTTAACTCTTTTGTATTAAAGCACCTCCAATATATGTATCCATTTTAGTTTGCAAATTCAGTATATTTATAATTTATTACTTACAGCAAAAAATAATAGAAACAATTTTATCAGTTATGCTTACGAAACTATATAAATAGACTTGAAGTTGGCTGCAAAAGCAGTAGCCTGTGTAAAGAACAAGTTAGCGACATGTAACTGTTACGTAACGTGTCAGCCTTTTTTTCACATGAAAAGTATTGGGACGTTCCGGTTACGTTCGGTAACTGTTTTAAATGATTTTCATGTAAAAAAAAACAACTGACTCGTTACGGTTACGGTTAGAAAACATTGACCTTTTATATGTATTATAATGCTATGAATGCATTTATCTTTATTTTATTTTATTTATATATTCTTTTTTTTTGTATTGTATATTATTTTTTTTTATTATTATTACTATTTCATTTAATTATTTTTTTCTTTAAATAAATTAATACATAAAAATTTGTTTTTTAAATTATTGGTGAACTTTTACTCCCTTTATTTACTGCCTTTATACTAACTGGTAGTGTCTGCTTGTCGACAAAATTTTGGATAGATTTTTAGCCCCTTTCCCGTGAGCCAATCGATCTGAAATTTTGCATGCAGGCTCGTGGCGATGACAGAAATGATCTAACAAATTTTTTTAGTGATGCCAAAACAATGGAAACTTTTAAAATTTTCTACCAGAGTTCACAAAAAAATGTACAAAGGGTTTGTTTTTATTATATTATTACCACAACGACCACAAAAACAACAAGTCCAGCTATGACAACAATGCAACATTTAGAATAACAACAGGAACAATATGGAAACATCATATTTTCATTTTTTTTTTAATTTTTCATAGATTTACCTGGACCTGTTCCACCGATTTTAATGATTTTTGAAGTAGAAATCTTCCCATGAATTTGGTGAATCATTCTCACTAAAAATTATCACCCTAGCTATCCTATTGAGGGCGTGATCGTGACAAGAACAACATAGAAAATTATATTTTTTCAAGACTTTTTTTAGTTCTTCATTCAAATCTCGGGCCCTAATCGACCGATTTGGACGATTTTAAATAGCAAACTTTTCAGGATGTTAATGAATCATTTTTTATGCCAACGAGCACCCTAGCTGCCCGATTGATGCCGTCATCGTGATTTCCACAGACGGACAGACGGACAGACGGACATCGCTATATCAACTCCGGTTGTTATAAGGATCACAAATATATATATTTTATGGGGTCCAAATTTTTTTTTCTAATTATTACAAACGGAATGACAAACTTATATATACCCTCTGCACACTGGAGTGGAGGGTATAAAAAAGCCAGAATTTCTAATGGAATTGTAAAAAGTTTGTCTCCACAAGAAGCACTTGCAATGATGATCGATACAAATTCATCGACAAACGCATATCGTTCAATGAGAAATCATGTGCAACATTTATACCCCAAATTATATCCATGTTATGCGAAATTATTATGCTACCCAGTAAGATAAATGTTGACGAAATTTCTGCCAAAGTAAACTTGCAATCTTTACTATATTATTCTCTGGGTAAAAACATATGAAATCAACTGAAAATATTAACATTTGTGACCTCATCACCTCCAAATTTGATAAGATTTTGTACACATGATCTATGGATCGGCACAATAATATTTGCAAACTTTCAGACATATAGCCTTAGAACTTTCAGAATTATGGCCATTCCAAGTTGGCAAAAATCAATAAAAATGCACTCAGATGCCTTAACACAATTTTTAATATCTCGAAAAGTATTCATTGCACGTTAATAATCAAGGGCTCATTTTACAGACTAAAACATGCGCCATTCCAAAAAAAAATTTTTTTTTCAAATTTTCGATCAAGGATAATGTAAATAAAAAAGGACTAAAATTTCCAAAGGATATTTCTCGAAAATCAATATTTTTAAAAATTTCAAAAAAATATATGTTAATTCTTATTATGTTTTGTACAAGTCTGTCAAATTTCAATTTGGAGTCTTTATTACAACATGAGTTATTAAGAAAAAAGCAGGCGAAGGTTTATGTATTTCATGAAATGTACCAAAATACAAAAAGGTGACAAATTACAAAAAGAAGGACAAATCAAATGTAACGGAACTTTTTCGACTTTTCTTTGCTTAAACTCTTTTTCTCCATTGCTAAACCTTTAATAAAAAGTACAACATAATGTATTATCATTATTAAACACTTTATTACAGCATATTTATTTATTTCTGAAGGATTTCAATTAAAAAATCTGCATCTGCCGCGTATCGCTTGACTTTAATTTTTTTTTTATCTACAGGTTCAATAGAATGCAGCTTTTGAGTTCCAGGAATAGTACGCAAATCTTTAAAACGAATTTGAAGGAACCGTGCTTCTTCTTCGTGGTCTTCTAGAGTTAAAAACTCGAAATTACAGTTCAAAAGATTTTGCAGGCACCATTCATATAATTGTTTTGGAGTAGTTATTTGACCTTGTAATGGACGCTGTAAACTAGCTCGACGTGCCTCTCTCTTTACGGTACCTCCAAGACCGTCACTTGGGCCTTTTCCATGGCTTGTTGCAAAAAAATGCCACTCAGCATTACATCCAAAATCTTCCATATGATAACATAAATTGATAAAGTTCTTTTTATTTTTAAACTGGGCAGCACTACCGTCTGAAAAATACGTGATTTTCTTCGGGGTTGTTTTAAACTTTTTTCTCAAAAATACATTCAGGTGGCGATGGAACAGGTGAACAGCTACAGAATCGTGTACAAGACAATCAGATATTATTATGAAGTTTGTATGTTGTGTTTTTCCATCTGATTTAAAATAAATAGCAATTGGGTATAAAGTGGCCTGAGAGTTGTTCCAGTGAAATCCCTGGACTGCATCCTGAATAGTAAAAGAAGCATTTTCTGAAAAATCGCAAACTGCTATATACTCATTTTCTTCCAAATTTGATTTTCTTTCGCTCAGATATGCTGCCTGCTGTTTTGCAATAAATGAATGAGGTAATAGAATTTCAAGTTTTTCACATAGGGAATCCACAAAAACGTCGGCTTGGCCAATCATGGTCTCCAAATTATCCCTATCTACACTTACCCATTGTTTATATGTTATTTCATCAATATCATTTTGCTCTAGTAATTGATTTAGTTTTGCTTTTAAATTTTCAATTCCTGGACACTTGTTACATTTACGTAGGTGACACTTTGAAGAAGATGGAATGCATGTCATTTGTTTCAAACAATCTTTGTAACATTCAAGCTGATAATTCGGAACACCAGCAGTTAATTTTTTTAAATTTATGGCATCAATCATCAGCTTCACATTTTGATGCTTTGTACAAACACACACGTTATGAGATCCACTCGCATTTGCTAGAATTATATTCCTCGGACGAAGTTGGCAAAACTTGGAAATACCTATTTTTATTCCATCATGTCGTTCCTTGAATAAGGCGTACATTTCTCTTAAGTTTCCAAGCAAAAGTCTTTTATTTTTCCTGACTTTTGTACCATTTTCAAAAAAAGACACGAAATCTTTCTGTCCGGGCATACACCTGCTGACGTCATCGGATTCATAAAAGGATTTTACTAAATTGCTTGTCACTGGTGAAATTGGACTTCCCAGTTTTGGGTTATGCGTACTCATCACACCCTTTGTTTCAACCAAATGCTTAACTTTTCGCGCGATATAGTTTGTAACCAGGAATTCTTCCTCAATTTTATGTATTGCCCAGCTTTTTGGTAAAATTGTTAGCAGTTGGATTTTCTCGCTATTTTTTGTTAATGTTTTAAACTTTTCTTTTAATTGTTCTATTATTTCGGATTGTGGGCACATATGCGAAGTTGCTTGTGCTGAACCGTGGAAAATTTTGTCTTGAATCGAATCACTTATTTTCCTGAATTTTCCATCTCTGTACCGTTTTTGATGTAACTTCTTCTTTTTTATCGGAGATTGTTCCAGATACGGTAAAGATTGGTTTAATTTTGAAATAGCAACTTCTTCCGTGCCTGGCGCAATGTCATCGAAAGTATCTACATTTTCGTTTATGTCTGAACCTTCTTCCAAATTAGATTTATTAGATTTCTTAAGATGCGAAAATTTTATTCTACATGTCCCACAAATTTTATTTGAGATCGTAATGTTTTTATCCTTAGTATACTGTAGCATCCATTCTTGGACTTGTCTTAAACTTTTATTGCACCCAGTGTGACCGGATTTTTTAAAAGGATTACAGCAAAATGTTGAATGGAATGGCATATTTTTTTTTTAAATACCACAACCGAATGAATTGTGCACGACTTTTTTGTATTGACAATAATTATAATTTATTTAAATATTTAGTCTCTTTTTTTTGTTTTTTCAACGATCAAGTCACTTTAACACTATAACACTTTGACGTTTAGCACTTATGAAATCTAGTATTCAACTGAAGTTTGACTTACAGTCTCTGAACGATTTATACTGTCTTTTTGGTACAAAAAATAGATTACAGGTAAAAAAAATACACGCCTTGCTTTTCTTGAATTGGAAAATTTGCGTGAACTACGGGTCATAAAATGTTTTTTAAATAGGGACTGAATTTGCTACTGCCAATAAGCCGACCACAGGTCATAAAATATTTGTAAATTTTTTGTGTGAACAGGCAATAAATATTTCGTCTAGGTTGTAAAGTCGAAAAAGTTCCGTTACATTTGATATGTCCTTCTTTTTGTAATTTGTCACCTTTTTGTATTTTGGTACATTTCATGAAATACATAAACCTTCGCCTGCTTTTTTCTTAATAACTCATGTTGTAATAAAGACTCCACATTGAAATTTGACAGACTTGTACAAAACATAATAAGAATTAACATATATTTTTTTGAAATTTTTAAAAATATTGATTTTCGAGAAATATCCTTTGGAAATTTTAGTCCTTTTTTATTTACATTATCCTTGATCGAAAATTTGAAAAAATTTTTTTTTGGAATGGCGCATGTTTTAGTCTGTAAAATGAGCCCTTGATTATTAACGTACAATGAATACTTTTCGAGATATTAAAAATTGTGTTAAGGTATCTGAGTGCATTTTTATTGATTTTTGCCAACTTGGAATGGCCATAATTCTGAAAATACGAGAGCTACGACACTGAAAGTTGGCAAACGCTATTATTATGTTTAACTTTTCCTTCGTACCAGAATTCATCCAATTCGAAATCGGTGCGGTCAACTCATTGGTTGATTTCATATGTTTTTACCCCTCTATCAAAATTATGCTTAGCTCTTGAATATCTTTTGCTTGCCACGTCAAGTTTTAATCAAGAATTGCACTTTTTAGTAAAGCAGGGCTGTGATGGTTTCACTCAAACCCAAAATGAAGAAAAATTTTTTCAAGGAAACCTCAGCGATATATCATTATTCAGTATATCTTTGGTATCACTTCAGTTGTTTTGTACAAAAAATAATTGTAAAATAATTATTTGACAAAATCGTGCTCCTTCATCACCAAATTGTCGTCCAATTAAACTAATATTTACAAAAGAAACAACAGAAACTATAACAAAAGAGGTAAAATATATTTATGATCAGATTTTACTTCTAACCCTACTATTATAAAAACGAACAAATTAAATTTAAGTATCAAGTCCAATCTAATTTTGTCTATGATTGATGGAAAAGCTTGCAACCCACTATCTGAAAACAGTTCTACACAATCTTGTTCTATATGCAAAGCAAAACCAAGTGAAATGAATAATGAAGAAGCTTTATCACAAAAAATTATTAATCAAAAAGCGCTCTCATTTGGAATTTCTCTACTTCATTCGTGGATAAAGTTCATGGAGTGCCTGTTGCATATATCTTACAAGCTGGAGTTAAGGAAGTGGCGCGTCAGAGGAACAGATGATAAAATTAAAGTTGAACAAAAAAATGCCTAATTCAAAGGAAATTTAAGTCCGAAACAGGACTTTCAATTGATATGCCAAGTACAAAAGGTGGTAATACGAATGACAGCCACACCGCTAGACGGTTTTTTAGAGACGCTGAAATAACGGCACGGATAACTGGACTCAATTTAAAACTTATAAAGCGTTTTCACATTTTATTATAATCTATGGGTTCTGGATATTCTATTAATTTTACGGCTTTTCAAGAGTATGCAGATAAAACCAGAAAACTATTTTTTAAAGAATATCCATGGTACTGTATGCTGGTGACTGTCCATAAAATTTTATACCATTCAAAACCAATTATTGACACATGCATCCTTTCCAGTGGACAATTGTCGGAGGAGGCCTTAGAATCCAGAAATAAACACCAACGAAACTATCGGGAATACTTCACTCGTAAAACTTCTAGAACTGACACTAATAGAGATTTAATGAATAGACTTTTCATGACATCTGATCCATATATAAACAGTTTGCGCAGACCTTCTGTATATAAAAAAGCAGCATTGACCCCTGACGTACTGCATTTATTGGAATCTTCGGAAATACCAGAAGAAAACCATGAATTTTAACATTTTATTCTTTATTTATACGTATGTACATATGAAATATATTCTTATTTTAAAATTAATAAAAATTAATGAAGAAAAGTTAAATACTTATTGTTAATCCTACCTCTCTATTATTTATGTTAAACATTCTCATGCATACTCGCCGCTTTTTTACTTTTTGATTATCCAACGCGAATAATATCAGATATAAATTTTGCAGTTGTATGGAGGTGGGCGCGGCAGTGGTCCAATTTCGCCCATTTTTTTTTTTGACAATGGTAGATTGGCCTAGTAACAGCTTGTACCAAAATCTATAAGTCTAGCTTAATTTTTTTCCAAGATATTTAATTTTGTCTCCCTAGAATGGCTAAATCTTACACTGTGCATTGTGCCGAGATATGTCCAAATAGATGAAGATACCTCTAAAGAATGTTCAAAATTCAGTGTGTTTGTTATAAAATTTAGTATTAAGTTTATCAAATTATCAAATTGTTGCTTTTTAATATATTTTTTTACTTTTTTTATAAATAGTGCAATATGTCCAGATATTAATGAAAACGTGAATCCGATGTGAAGGGTACTAATGATTCGGCATAGCCGAATTTAAAACTCTTACTTGTTAATAATAATGTACTTTCTAATATGTACTATATTTACAGAAGAAGATCGTAATGGAGGTGGCGTTCTAGTACTTTATCATCAGAATTACTAACAATTCCTTCTGATATTAAATTAGTTTTTGTAGAATTAAATTTAATTGCAAGAAGATCTTTTTGACTTGCTCCTATATAGCTTCTAGCTCGTCATCACTCCAAGCTATGCAACAAGGTGTACAACCCGCTAATCCTATTGATTCCATTTTGGTTCTTGGTAGTTTCAATTTACCTTCTATGTTGGATAATATCTCTCTCGAAACTTCTTATATAATTCAAACGAAATTTGATGAATTTTTAAACATCTTATCGGATCTATGTCGATTTCAAATGAATGGAGTCCTCAACTATGACCATAAATTGTTGGATTCCGTGCTTGTTATCGAACCTGTATTTTGTTTTAATCGATATGGCCATAATATGCTAAATAACCTCATCTATGGTGCAAATGCAATTACTCGTAATTCGATGATAAAAAGTTGTAAAACACCACTTACTCCATCCATAAACTACTTGTACATAAACAATCTGGCCATCCTTGGAGTTCTAGACAACTATATAAACTTAAAAATAAAGAGAAATGATTTTTAAAAAGTAAAGATACGTTCCTTAGAAATCTTGATTATAAATAAATATATGTTCTTAACACCTAATTGCATAACAATAACATAATTAAAATTTAAAATAATTTCAAAGAAAATAGAAAAAACTTTTACGAATTTATAAAGTCCAAAAGAAGAATACGTGAGTGTTCGCCTGTATTGAAATATTGATGTGATGAATCAGATGATGATAATATTATTTGTAACATTTTTGCTGATTTGTTCATAACAATAACAACTTACTTTGATGCTCAATATGACAAATTAAATATTTATCCAATAAATTTGGGTTCAAACGTAGTAACATCGATTCCATTTATCGATCAATCAGATGTTTTGCATGGCTTAAAGCATATAAATCTATCGTGTAGTCATGGACCTGATGGAACTCCCAGTTCAATATTTATTTTCTGTGTTGATAGTTTAATATTAAATAAAACATTTTAATTTGGTTACTTTTCTAAACTGTGGAGAGAATCATACTTCATTCCTCTATTCAAACCCGCAAGATAGACATAAAAAATTACAGAGGAATCGCTAAGCTTAGTACAATTCCAAAAAAAATTTATTTTAAACATAACTGATTATGTATGCCGCCAGTTGTTATCTATAACAACACTTGTATAACATGGCTTTCGTAAGGGCTGTTCAACCATCACAAATTTGTTACATTTCCAAACTGATGCTTTGAATGCTAAGTAACGCGTTTGACAAAGTTAATTATAACCTTGGGTTTACTCCGAAAAGCTTGATCTGATTTGAATCATATCTTTATAATTGAAAACAGAGAACGCTATACAAGAATTGTATTTCTAAAAGCATAGACGTCCTTTCTGGTGTTCCCCATTGAAAATCCCCTTTTATCTACCAAATTTAATAAAAGTTTCTAATAGATGTTAATAGTTTCTATCTATGGTGCAAATGTCTAAACAAATGCAAATATATACGATTTTCAAAATAAAAAATTACATCTGAATTTAATAAATTGCGCGGACGCACGTTATAATAAGTTAGTGTTTTCATGCATCTTGGTATACTTTTTCATGCAAAGCTAAGTTTTGTATCACACCTCAACATGACGGTAAACAAGGCTGGAGGTTCTTTAGCTTTCATTAAACGATGGACTAATGAATTTATTGATCGCTATATAACAAATCAATTGTCCGTATCGGTTGTGAGACAATTCTGGTACATTGATCTGTTATTTGGGATCCTCAATACAATATACTTATTAATTACATCGAAGCAATCTAGAAACAGTTCCATTCTGTTCGCGTAGTCTACAATAGAATACTGTATTAATTAATTAAGTTAAATATGCTCAAAGGCGGTAAGATTCTGTTGAGCGTGTCTTTCAATGAGGCCGCGGCGCACTGTGGACCATATTTTGAGAAGGCCACCAAAAATATTTTTATACCCTCCAATCCAGTGTGCAGAGGGTATATATAAGTTTGTCATTCCGTTTGTTCGAATTAGAAAAAAAAATCTGGACCCCATAAAATATATATATTTGTGATCCTTATAACAAGCGGAGTTGATATAGAGATGTCCTTCTGTCCGGCTGTCCGTCTGTCCGTCTGTGGAAATCACGATGTCGGCTTCAATCGGGCAGCTAGGGTGCTCGTTGGCATAAAAAATGATTCACGTACATCCTGAAAAGTTTGCTGTTTAAAATCGTCCAAATCGGTTAATATTGTCCCGAGAATTGAACGAAGAAGTAAAAAAAGTCCTGAGAAAATATGATTTGAATATGTCACGCTAACGCTAGGGTGCTTGTTTTTAGTGAGAATGATACACTAACATCATGAGAAGGTTTCTGTTTTTTAAATCATGACAATAGGTTTCATAGGTGCCGAGAAATCACTGAAAAGGTAAAAAAGATGACGTTTTCCTATATTATTTTCCTAAACTTTGTATTTTGTCATAGCTGTGCATGTTGTTTTTGTTGTCGTTGTGTTAATAATATAAAAATTCACCAATATCAATATATTTTGGTGTAATATTTAAGTAAATTAATTAATAAAAGAAACTATATAAAATCAATATCAATATTCTGCGATTTTTATAACATCACAAAATGTTACAAATTGATACATACTACTGTTGCCAATATCAAAATACTATAAATAATATTCATATATTCTGTATATGTATCCATAATAAGCGCATATTAAAATAAATCGGTATATTATTTATAGAAAATTCTGAAATTTTTAGAGTTGCAAAAATAGTATGGTTTTAAGGGTTGTATTTTTAGTATATATATAAACTCTGCATACTTGCATTCAAAAGTAGTAGGTACACCATGAAATATTTACCTTGTAAAAAAATTGGTGTTTTTAATATAATTATAATAAATTTTGAAAATTTATTTTTTAATGTCGGGATGGAGGAAACGCCATTCCCAAAAAACGCCATTACCAAAAATTTTTTGCATGAGTTATCCACATTAAGAACAACCGCGGAGCTCAGCTCAATCAATGTGCAATGATCAAGCCTTGCCTTGGGAAACATGCATTCATGCTTTTCTTAACACAAATGCCATTCCCAACTACAAAAAATTTTAGGCATGAGCTATTCACATTATGAATAGTCGCGGAGCTCAACTCAATCAAAGTGCAATGATCAAGCTTCGATCTGGGAAACATATATTCATGCTTTTCTTAGCACAAACCGAACTTCTTATGGCACATTAAAAATAAACTAATTGAGATGTACATTTCATCATTACGCTGTATTATAATTAGAGATGTGACGGATATCCGGCAACTATCCGGTTTGCCGGATATCCGGCCTAAATTTACTATTCGGCCGGATATCGGATAATAAGCTACTATCCGGTATCTGGCCGGCCGGATATTTTCTTAGAATTATTTTAAGCAAATAAATTTGTATTAAGTAACTAACAATAAAATAGCTTTTATTTAAAGGTAAAAAAGTAACAAAAAATTACAAATTATCTTTCAAAAACTTAAAATACGTTTTGAGATATTCACTTTACTGAAAAATTTATGTTTAAACTAAAAACTTAAAAAACGTCCAATTAATACAACGATTGACATTAATACTCAAAATTAAGAAGAGGTAGATTATGGTGAATAAAAACTAAATTTTCAGCGTTCCCAGACAATAGACGATTTCGCTTGTTTTCGTAAACCAAGCCAGCTTCCGAAAAAAGTCTTTCGCTATAAACGCTGCTGCAAGGAGCTGAAAGGAACGTTTTAGTAAGAGACGTTAAAATTGGGTATTTTTTGGAGTTAAACGACCACCAAGCGTAAGGATCCTGACTGCGATCAATTCGAACTTCCTTCAAGAAGAATTCAATCTCGGTAGCAATTTGGTTCTTCTCATGATCGCTAGACTGAATGTTGTTTTCATCTGCCACTTCATTAAAACAATCCCAAAATGTTTCGTGAGATTCACGAGCTACATTTGAATCAGTTTCATTTAATCGTAACTGTTTAGGTCTAGTTGAAGACGTCGATGAACAACTACTGATGGAAGACGTGTCGCAAGTCATTCTTAAGTGTTCCAATAAAATAGTCTGTCGAGCTCTTTCAGCTTCAACTTTTCCCAAAAAGTTAGCCTTAAATCTGGGATCCAGAAAAGTTGCAATAAGGTATTTTGGATCTTCACTTAAGGAAATAAAACGAGATGTCAATTGCGCTTTTAAGGAGCCTCTCATATTAAGTAAATCCGCTGTTCGTCGTATAGTTTCGTCCTTGTCTAAGAATTTTTTTAATGCAGCTACATGCGGTATAACTTCAGATATGCAGGAGAGGCCAGCACTTGTAATTTTAGTTATTTCTTCAAACGGCTTCAAAAGTTGTACACACTGCTCCATCAAACACCACTGATGAGTTGTTAGATTAGTAAGTGTGTCGTTTTCAGACACATAAAGGGAGATAACACGTTTTTGTTCCAATAAGCGTTCCATCATATAGAAAGTGGAATTCCACCTCGTGTTTATATCTTGCACCAATTGATGCTCTGGTAAACATAGTTCTTTTTGAAGCACCAGCAATTTTTCTTTTGCTAAACCTGAATGATTGAAGTGAGTTACGATACGTCTACCTTTGGCAATCAAGTCCATTACTTCAGGTTGTACCTTTAAAGACTCAAGCACAACCCTCTGAAGCGAATGAATGAAACACCTGGCGGAATTATACTCCGCCATTCGAACGCCTTTGACCATGTTTGCGCCACTGTCATGAACAATAACATGTATTTTGCTTTGTTCAATATCCCAGCGAGATGTAATACTATTGAGTTCATTTGCTATGTTTTCTCCTGTATGAGATCCTGAAAACGGTTTCATAGCTAGAACTCCGTGTTGAAGTTTAAATTCTGCAGAAAGCCAATGAGCTGTGAAACTCAGAAAGCTGGAGTTATTGCGCAAACACGTCCACATGTCAGAAGTGACAGAAACTGCGACAGCACTTGAAATTCTTGTTTGGATTTTTTTGAAAATTCGGTTGTAAATATCGGGAATTATTTTTTGGGTCATAAAGGCTCGGCTTGGCAATTCATAGCGTGGTAAAGCTTGCTTAAGTAATCTTGCGAATCCAACTCTTTCAACGACACAAAGTGGCTCATTATCCAGTGCAATCATTTCTGCTATGAGATAATGGTATTTTTTCGCAGTTGCATTATTTATGTCCCAAAGCAGTTTTCTATCGAACGCCTCTGACAAAGTCTGTTGCCTTGTAGAAGAGGAACTTGTACAAGCGTTGACAGGCTCCGCAAGCGACGTAGCTGCGTCGTTTATTTTATCTTTATTCAAATTCATGAATTTTTCTGGGTGCTTTAATTTCAAATGATTGCTCATAGCAGATGTGCCTGGGGGAAGATTTAAAATTAATAAGTATATGATTCGAAACTTGTAGGTTGTATTATTAAATAGGCTGCAAAAAAAACATTACTCTTACGCACCTGCTTTTTTTCCTTCACCACCACGAGAAATTGGTAGTTTGCACAATAAACAAATAGCAAACTTATTATTTTCACTTTTAATTTCAAAATATTGCCAAATAGGCGATTTTCTTATCATTGAAGACATGTTCTCTGCTCTTTTCATACAAATTATGAAGTAAAATAATTGAAACAATCAGCTGTTGATTTTCAGTAATGCCAGATTTTAATTTGTTGATTTTCAGTATTGCCAGACTGCAGTACGTTATTTTCCAAAGATAACTAACATCGCTCCACCCGTTTATTGTCGTTTACCCGGGGGTTACACGTTCAACTAGTTGCCTTCAACTCCGAATTTTCCACTAATACACTTACACATTTTAAAGTTGAAAGGCGGTTGCTTGCGATTTTCTCTTTCAACCAGCGTTTCAACCAGTTGACCAACTAAACAGCTGATTTGTAACATCTGTGTCATATTCATTTGATTTGTTTGGTGGAAAAGTTATTAAAACGTGTGTGTTTTTTAAAACAAAAATTAAAGTGATTTTTTAACTAAAAATTTAACTAAATATTTAAAATAAAATTAATAAACAACAAAGTTGATCAACCTGTTGCGTACAGCCTGCGTCACAGCTGCCAGTTTCAACGAATTCTGACAAGCAGTATGTGTAAAAGCCTTTCAACCAAAAGTTGAAGGTGTAACCGCGGCGTTATTGCCTGCCGAACTAGAAATAATGAAATCTTTAATTTACTATCCGGCCGGCGGATATTCGGCTATCCGGCCTCGCATCTTGCCGGATATCCGGTATCCGGTTATCCGGCCAAATCACTATCCGTCACATCTCTAATTATAATACTATTTTCTTGTGAACGAAATAGAATTGAAATTGTGTGCAGATTTGTTTTACTTAAAAAACCTGTTTCTACAGATAGTGAATAAAATCTCAGTAAGCATTTTGTGCAATAAATGATCATGTAGAATCTTTTTTGACTCATATGTGCTATTAAAACAGTCATATATGCGCTCTTTTGCTGATCACAAAATATACTTTTGTCGGGAGAAAATATTACCTTACCCGCGAATCTTCTTGAGAGTCCTTTTTATCCGCTTTTCTGATCAGTTTCGACTCATTTTTGAGTCGTATTTATGCCATTTTTCTATAAATCACTTTTTAAGCGTACGCAAAAATCATTTTCTAGTCTTTTTCTAATAGCGCATGTGATTAATCAGTTTTTAATCATCAAAAAACTCGAAGAAGACACAGTAAGGTGATTTTTGTTAAAACAATCTTCGAAATGATGACTGGGATATCGTATATTTTTGTTAACACACACACACACATATGCATAGCGGCACCAGCAAACCGAACTCTAATCGGCTTATTATATGTATACAGCCGAAGAAAAACGAAAACACTCACCAAAGAGTAAAGTAAGCAACAATTTCATTCAGTCTTATGGAAGCTTTTGAACAAAGCAAGCCTATGTCGCGTTGTCTTGTGAAATAATTACATGCCAAGAGATTTTTTCAGAAATCTCTACGCTTATGAAAAAAATTCCCTTTTTTCCCTACATCCACTTTTTTCCCCTACACTACTTTTTTCAAAATTTATTTTTAATTCGTACATTTTCAATTTCAATAATAATAAAATAACATAAAAACGAAGATATATATAAAAAATAAGATATCATGAGAATTACATAAGAATAATATAAAAACTAACAGATATTATAAAAAAATTATTTTTGCAATTCTGTATAATTCATCTTTTTGATGTGCATTTAAAATTTACACAATTAATTAAAATGGCTTGCAAATGAGATGTTATAACTCAAACAGAATATTGGTTCCTGGTTTTAAAAGATTTTTTATAACAGTGGTTATTAGCATGTATCTATACTTAGATCTGATTTATCGCATTTTAATATTTTGTCACAAGCCTTGCATCTGCATTTATAGCCGTCATATTTGACCTGTTCCAGCCATCCATTAGCTTCTCGTCTCTCAACCAACTGAAGCAAAATCTTTGTTTTCTGTATATCTTTGATGTGTTTTCAGCATCATCGAAAAACGAATTGGACATTTTTCTAAAATTAATTATGTTTCTAAAATTAATTATGTTTAAATTTATAATATTTTAATGTAATGCATAAAAAAGTGTTTGATACTTGTCATTGTTATTAAAGTAGCCACATACATATTTACTTCCTTCATATTATAGAGTTATTACCAGACTTAAAAAAGACTTTAAAGTTTAGAATTGAAAAAAATTTTGCGGTATTTAACAAACACATTCAAAATAGTTTTGAATCAGTAAAATGTTCAGATGTTAACTAAAAAAGAAGCAATTTGTTAAATATTTTCATCTTAATTACATATCTTAATTAATTTAAAGACACAAAGATAGATTTAATACAATAAAAACAAGTAAGAGTTGAAAGTTGATCTATGCGGACTCACAAATGTGCCCTATACTAATAGTTTTGGAAAATTGAAAAGGATTGTAAAAAATAATATGCATCTTTTTATTAAAAAATTTAAGTTAAAAAGAAAATTACAAAATAAACCATTTACCTGGTTAAACTTAATACTGTTTGTAATTATCTGGATCAGGTTAGTATTTAAAATGGGATAAATCGGGTGTCATTGTGCCAATTTATGACCTAAAATATGTAGACACCTCTATTAAATGCTTAAAACTCAGAGCATTTGTTGTAATAATTCAGTAATAGGTTTATCAAATTGTTTACATTTTCAAATATTTTATTTACATTTGTTACAAATAGTGCAAGAAGTCCAGATATTAATGTAAACGTAAAACATAGGTGGAGGGTATCAAAGATTCGGCATAGCCGAATTTAACACTCTTACTTGTTTTTTATGTTTACCGATTTTAAAGGTATGTTACACTGTGTGTAATTTTTTAAGTCATGTAAATATAACCATATACGGGCACCACTACGTGATAAAAGACAAAAAAAGACCCGTGTCCCAGTCTTGCCCGAAGTCATGGACTTTTTTTATGGACACCATTGATTTGGGGGCTCGGTGTTATTTTTGGAAAAAATGATCATATTCTCAGGCTCATATCTTGCAAACCTTTTGGAATTTCGATTTACTCTCTGAGGCAAAGTTATAGTTCTTGTCATAAAGAACATATAAAATCAAAAAAATTTCATCTCCAAGATCAAAATCGCAAAAAACTTTAAAAAATTCGAATTTTTTCTTACCTTTTTTCCCCTGTTCAGGTCTATAGGTAGCAAACCGTACAAAATTCAGGGAAACGATCAACTACAAAAATGTACCTAAGATCTCAGTAAACAAATTCCTGCAACATATGAACTTCCTAGGAATTATTCTTAACACCGTTTAGGTAGCGCTTATGTAGCCGCCAAAGTAAAAAATTTCCCGAAAACTTTTTAATTTCATTTGTTTTTTCTTTACTTCAACATTGAGATACTATGCTATATATTACAAAAATAATAAAAACAAGTAAGAGTGTTAAATTCGGCTGTGCCGAATCTTTGATACCCACCACCTCGGTTTGAGTCTTGATAATAAATGTAAATGAAAAAGTAAACAATTTGTTAAACTTAATACCAAATTATTTCAGCAAATTCTTTGGGTTTGTTTTCGTCTTTTCTATTATTTCGGATTTATTTCGGTGTTTGCTTTTTGGTCATCGTGGTTGCTGATCGGCATGCATTTAGGTTATATACCTATATAGGGTGGCTATATGCATTAAATCGTGCTAATTGGAGATGGCTGTATAGTTTCTTTTAACTGGCGAAATATTTTTTCATTGTAATAATAACCAAAAAAAAAGCTCTCTCAACTTTTTTATTAAAATATTGCCATATTTGGTAAACATAGAGAATAAATTTATAATAATAATAAATATTCAAATTAGGGATGCCAAGCGCAAAAAACCAAATGTCCCAAACATTTTAAATAAATTAATTTGTTATCTTTATTTTCTGAAAAACTTCAAATTTTCATTCAAAAAAAATTGTCAAAATTTCTATATTAATAACATTCTCATCAAATTGCGTTTATTTATGTAACAGTTTTTATGTTCGCAATTCTTAAATATCATTTGACGTTTTCTAAAATTCATTGAATTTAAATTAATGTTTTCTGTAGTGTGATTCTGTAAATTTCAACGATCCGACAATCGCAAAATATATCGACAGCTATTGTTGTTTGCACTAAGGATTAACTGATTCACTAAGTACATACATCTTAGCGACAGTCGACAGATCTATTTTTTTATTTATTTAAATTGTAAACGAGTGGCATCTCTGTCAAAATAAGCGAAAAACACAAAGAAGAATAGAAAAAACAAATTACTTTGTGTTTGACAGGATGATTTTATGTTTATGTTTAATATCCTTATTTTTTTACTAATATTTCTGTGTATTTGAAAATGAAATAATGAATTGAATATGCTATTTAATTTTTTTATTTATATAAAAAAGTTTTTTTAATAAAAGCAAAATATTTTCACTATTTTATGATTTTCATTTATGTATGACGACATTTCAACCTAAAAATTTAAGTTTTTATCGATTGAATAAACAACACAAAAATGGTTGTCGCTTAGATAACAACAACAGCTGACTTTAACAATAGCTAATATCGTTTAAAAATTTTACTGATAATTTTGCTATTTTCTTTTTTTAACGATTCTTACTGAATCGCGGTACTGAAAAACTATTAATTTCTCCTGAATTTCAATATTTTTTTTAAATGTAAAAATTTTTTAAATGTAAACATAGGTATTTGGTGTTTTTTTTTGGAATTTCAATTTGTGTTTAACGAATAAAATTTATATATTAAAGATGCAATTGATGTCTTCTAAATTTAAAATTATAATTTCCGACGTTTTGATATAATTAATTTATAATTGGAAATTTTTAATTCTAGTTTTTAGAATTGATATTTTCTTAAATTTGAATCAAAAATTTAAAAAGTGCAATTTTTACTTATGTGAATAATAATGCTTTAGTAATTTTAAAAAATTTTTAAAAATTAGATGTAATCGCAATCAGATATTTTGTAGGTAAAGCAGAATAGTAATTCTATATAAGTATGTAGAACTATTTTGAAAGCAAAAAACGCATTGATGAACTCGGTTACTCTATTTTGTAAAGACAATAAAAAGTTAATATGCCAAACTTATGTTCATATTTGTAAAAGAATAATGAAAAAACGTATGAAATAAAAGACCAGCCCGTGTATACTCTTAACATTGTTCTGTATGATATCTAGTTGAAAATATTAACATTCATGTTAAAATAGAAATAACTATTGCAAAGCTAATTAGAACAAACAAAAATTGTGGCGCCATCTACTGTGACATAGCCACGCTGAGCAAAGTGAAGTGACACTCTGTTAATGCAAAAGAAATGTATTTTCCCCACAACAAAATATTGCAGAATTTTATGTAAATAAAATAATATACCGATTTATTTCTAACATGCAGTTGTTATGGATATACATACATATATATAATATATGTATATTATTTGTATTATTTAATATGTTCATGTATGTATATGTAAATATTACACACAAAAAATACAACATCAAACGTTAGTTTTGTGTTTTTCTCTTTAAATAAATTTATACATAAAATTTTTTTTTTTGCTAAATATACATTGTTTTTTTTTTTTATTAACAACTAGGTATTTTAGCATTATTTGATTTAGATGCTGGTGAATTTTTACTCCCTTTACATATATTAACTCTTAGTGTCTGCTTGTCGAAAAAATTTTGGATCGATTTAACCACTTTCCCGTGACCCATTCGATCTGAAATTTTGCAGGCAGGCTCGTGGTAACAACAGAAATAATCTAGTGATGCCAAAACAATGGAAACTTTTAACATATTCTACCAGAGTTAATAAAAAAATGTACAAACGGTTAGTTTTTATTATGTTATTACCACAACGACCACAAAAACAACAAGTCCAGCTATGACAACAACAAAACATTTAGAATAACAACAAGAACAATATAGAAACATCATATTTTTCATTTTTTTTTTACTTTTTCAGAGATTTCCCTGGACCTGTTCCACCGATTTTAATGATTTTTGAAACAGAAATCTTCCCATGAATTTGGTGAATCATTCTCATTAAAAAGGATCACTGTTGCTGCACTATTGAGGGCGTGATCGTGACAAGAACAACATAGAAAATTATATTTTTTCTAGACTTTTTTTAGTTCTTCATTCAAATCTCGGGCCCTAATCAACCGATTTGGACGATTTTAAATAGCAAACTTTTCAGGATGTTAGCGAATCATTTTTTATGTCAACAAGGACCCTAGCTACCCGATTGATGCCATCATCGTGATTTCCACAACCGGACAGACGGACAGACGGACAGACGGACATCGATATATCAACTCCGGTTGTTATAAGGATCACAAATATATATATTTTATGGGGTCCAAAATTTGTTTTCTAATTATTACAAACGGAATGACAAACTTATATATACCCTCTGCACACTGGAGTGGAGGGTATAAAAATATTCGTATTTATAAAAATCGCACTCTCTCATGTTGTGGATCCAAATCGTCGTCCGAATCGTCCAAATCTGACCCTGATTCAAAACTTATGGTGTACACAGGCACTTTGCTTCCAGTCTGCCCTCCATCATCAGCTTTTTCTTCTTCAAATACTTCATTAAAAGAATTAGAAAAGAAATCAAAAAAGGAATGCAAAACAATGCAACAGTAAAATTTATATTACCTCTGCAAGCAATTCGTCCAGTTTTTTGCTTTTGAACCGTTTTTCCATGGGCATTGTGGTTTGGTGAAACCATTCTCGTTGCTCATCGGATTCGGTAGGGAGTTGTTTGATAAAATCGTCAAAATGAAAATTAAGAAAATTCAGCTTTAATGTCATCGATGTGCCGATTTTCTCAAAATAATACAGCATTTCTTTCACCCATTTTCTTGCTTCCGGTTCCGCGTCTCGATCCCCACCCAAGACTCTGGTGCATACACGCTGAAAGTAAGTCCATATCATTGAATGATTTTCATCAAGCGATGAATCAAAGTTGCAGCTGTGATATTATTTATAGGTTGTGATGTATTTAAATTATATACAATTTATGTTTTAATGTTTTTATTAAATGTTAAATGTAGTGCATCTTAATGTTAAAAGATTAATTTTTACTACAAAAAACCCTGATGAAGTCAACAATAAATATTGACGAAACGTTGGTATAAAATATGTAATAAAAATCTTTTATTTACATTAAAACTTTAGGTCATAATTAACTCAAATTAATAAAGTACTAGAAAAAAAATGCTATTGAATAGCTTGAATAGCTATATAATGTCAGGGCCATTAAGTACGCCTGTTATATGAAGACAAAAAATAAAGACAGAAAAGGTGAACAAAAATTCGTTTTAAATTTACTACAATAACTTTTTGAATTCTGTCATCGCTACGCTTTGGGAAAACGCTTTTCAAATAGTCGAATGCGTTTGGACAATTTACAATGGCCACTTCAATGAATTTTTTAACAATTCCCGATTTTATGTAGAGCGGTGGCAGCAAGATGTCTTGAGTATTGTCAATTAAAGAGGCATTCTTCAGTCTATGTTGTTTCATTTGCTCCTCCACACTTCTTATGGTCTCCACGAATTACATTGGAACTAATTCAGAGGTGAGCGCGAATCGCAATTACAAAGAAAATTTTGGGAAGCCGCCCTTATCGATGATCCCTTCGAAAATGTTGATGACCTTCAAATCACAGCAAATCTTCCATTTATTTTCGTAGTATTTGATTTTTTTCATTATATCTTTCAATGTTTCATAGCTTTCTTTCATGTTAATACCCACTGCTAGCGGAATGGAAGGTTTTCGGTTCGACACATTCAACAACACTGCTTTCAAGCTTGAAACAGAACCATCAATAAATAGTCTCCACTCACTAGCGATTTAGTTCTTTCCCATTTTTCTACCAAAGCTTTTATATCGTTGCAGTAAGCAAACGAATTGTCATCATTTAGAGTGTAGACTCTCTGAAATTCAGCTTGCCGTTTGCGGTACGCCGTAGAGTTAAGATTAGCATGTGTGAGTTTTCTTTGCTTTAAAAACGCTGTCAAAAACATGGCAAGTCGCTGCGATAGTCCCAATATGGCCACAATGAAATCCATTTCCATTTGTGTTATTAGTTGTTGTCCATCTCCTCTCTGTTGGGGCTCATAATCGGTATCAAATGGATCTTCATAAGTAACACCACTTGCTCTAATCATTCCTGTACATTCTGTCTTACGATCTGGAGTTGACGGCCTAAGTGATACAAAATTTTCAGATGCAAGCCACTGGTAGTGTAGCTGTTACAGTTTCTTTATAAATTTCGATCTTCGCAGCATGTCGATTTAGACGACATGTGTAATTTACGCATGTATAGCAACTAGTAGCATCATGCTCACCTGGGCGATAAGTCCAGTTTACCGGCTTACAGTACTTCATACTATCTTTACCTCCACTCAACCATGCCATGAGATTGTTATTGCATTGGCGACACACTGTATTACGTATGTAATTTTCACCGGTCAAGTCTACTTCGTCGAAAAACAACTTACATGCTCTATTGAATTCACTAGTTAAGAGATTCTTTTCCTTCTGAAATCTTGTAGAACATTTTTTTCTGGTTTGATGACCGCAAAGGTAGCAAAATAAATCAATTTTTTCACATTGCATATTGAAATTGTCAGTGCCAGTTCTCTATAACTTTCACCGCTGAGCTCTCGTTGACGTCGCGCTGTGAAATGCCTCGATGTGAGCGTCGTGTCGCTTTTATATTGTGTGCTGCGTCCCTTGATGCGTGTTCTGAGCTTACTGCTTTGCCTGTGGTGCTGCGGCGGGTGCGTTAGTTGTTTATTGAGATCTTAGGTACATTTGTGTAGTTGATTGTTTCCTTGAATTTCGAACGGTTTGCTACCTATGGGCTTGAAATCTTTTTTGCGATTCTGATCTTAAAGATGAAGTACAATTTTTGTTGTTTATGACAAGAGCTACAACTTTGGCTCAGAGAGTAAATCAAAATTCTGAACGGTTTCCAAGATATGAGCCTGAGAAAATGATCACTTTTTACGTGAGTTTATTTGTTTTCATTTTACTGGTAGAGAAAGGAAACGGTAGAGTAGACACGAGTTGTTATATACTTATAAAAAAGGGTTGAGACATAATGCGCTCAATTGTAAAATTATATAATTGGGTAAAATCTTTTTTAATTTGACTGATACATTTACACAGGTATTTTTTAAAAACATTAATAGTCGGAACTTGATTTATATAGTTTAAATACCTGACAAATGGAAAAAAAAAAACTATTGCGACACACCCTTTTAAGATATGAACAGGTATGCTTCACCTTTTAAAAGGGGTGGCTGGGTTTTTTATACTTCAAAGAGTGGTAATAAAAGATAAAAAATGTTATTTTACACAATTGCAAGAGAGTATTTATAATAATGTTTCCACAATTATTATTTATTACAGTTTGAACAAAGCCTAAGTACCGTTATAGAGATCTCGCTGACATTTATTTTCGACAAAAAGATGTAGACGATTCAATTTTGCACATACTGAGCAACCATTTCTTTAAGAATTGAAACCTGCAAGAAAGAAAAAATTACAACTCTTGCATCAAATTTTAAAAAACGATACATTGAATGCTCTCATAGCAAGGCAAATATGTATAAACGTCACCAAGACTGGTTATCAAAGGAACTTATTTTTGACAGTTCATCTACAACTGCCAACGAAAGTGGAAAAAATGGTCGACTAGCAAATCCAATTGACGGATGTAGTGAAAGATCTCGAAGGCATAAGCTGGAGAATATCAATGAACAAATTTTTCAAAGAATAATTAAGGATTCATTTTTGCACCAAATTCAACCAACACAAAATAAGAAAAATTAAATTAAAATAATTGAAAAAATATTAGAAGCGAGCCCAAGGCGCACAAAGACGATTTTGAAAAGCGTTCCTACACCAATTGAAGATAAGAAATTTACTCCAGAAGAAGCGTTCACCCTATTTTTGGATTTGAAGTTGACCACAAATCAATATAAGGAATTGCGGAAGCGAACCAATGAAAATAATTGTGGGATTTTTCCAGAGTATCGAGATTTAGTTTCTGCCAAAAAAGAATGCTTACCTTCACAATCTGCTATTAGTGTCACATAAAGTTCAGCAGAAATAAAATTGCAAGATCTTGAAGCGATTGCTAAATACGCTTGATACTGATCATTTAAGAAAAATTGGAAATGGCAGCATTACTTAAATTTCTAAATGGGGATATGATGGATTCTCTGGAAAGAAACAATACAAGCAATTTAACGCCGAAAATTCCTCAGATGATAATTTATTTATGGTATATTTCATTCCATTGTGCTTAACAAATATTTATAGCGGCTTACAGCCTATTTAGTGAAATATTTACTAAAATTGTTTGATTTAAAGTCGTTTTTCAGTACACTAACAACACTTTTTATATATCTAACAATTTATCTTGATTTAAAAATTTATGTATTTTATAAATTTGCAAAAAAAATTGATACGGAGATATTTAAAAATACAATAAAAAAATGTTAACTAAAGTAAAAAATTTTAACTAAAAACTTATCTATCTTGAACCAATATCAGGTAACTTTTACGTTCGCTGCATAATAAATTACACAGGGCAACACTAATTCTGCGGCGTAGGGATTGTTAGTCAACTCAGTTAGCATCTGATTGTTGAACTATCGTGACGTGTAATATGAATGCTCCGCCTAACACCCTTTGTGCGAAGTGTTTTAATTCTGTAAAAAAGGATTTTATTGCTTGCCATATTTGTAGAGCAAAGTATCATTTAATTTGTGCAAATGTTGATGCCATATTAGGTGAAGTGTTTATTAAAAATAAAAATATTGTATTTAATTGTAATGACTGTTTGAATGTTACTTCAAATTTGCTTTCGCACATCTCTTCGTTGTCTAATGAAGTAAGAGATCTTAAGCTATTGCTGAATTCATCTGTAAATCAAGAAATACAAGAGCTAAAAAATCAATTCTCAGAGTTTACTAAATGTTGTGAGAGTTTCAAACTGCCAAAAAACCAACAAAAATCAAAAACCAATACTGCTTTGCCTTATTCTGATGTGTGTGGAGATGTAGTTGTTGGTGCTGTACAAAGTTCAGGTACACAAGCACTTAAAACTGCATCAAATATTCAAAATATGTGTGATGATGGTGTTGTTGTTGCTGAACATGGTTCAAGTTCATCAAATAATCAAAATATGTCTTCTGCTTTATCTGTTTCTTCATTTGCTGCTGTTGTGTCTAATGTAAGAGAGAATGATGCTTACATGTGTGTTGACAACACGCAACCTGAACATAATAAGTCTGATTGGGTTAATGTTCACAGGCGTAGACGTGGGAGGGGGCCTGTGGTAGTTGGGGTGAACAGTTCTGATGAGCTGGATGTTGTCATCCAAAAGGAATGGGTGCATATATCTTCATTCAAGCCAACCGTTGCTGCTGAACATATTATAGAGTATGTTGGTAAAAAAACTGAAATTGGCAGCCAGCATATGGAGTGCTATAAATTAGTAAAGAAAGATGCTGACTTAAAGGAGCTAAAACGAGTCAACTTTAAACTTGGTATATCCCCTTGTTTCTATAATGAAATTGTTAACCCTGCTATTTGGCCGACAGATATAAGGGTGCGTTCGTTCGTAAATTTTCCAAAGAAAATAACCCCCGAAGACAAGCGTTAGTTTGTGGTAAATCCAGTATTAAATTATATTACCAAAATTTATCTGGAATGCGTACGAAGTCAAATTTAATCTATGATTTTTCTTCTCAATGTGAGTTCGATGTGATTGTGTTGGTTGAAACATGGCTGAATTCCGATTTTGCTGATGCTGAATTTTTTAATCTAAAACTCTACAACGTGTATCGTAAGGATAGAGACGGACTGCTTACTGGTCATTGCAGAGGTGGTGGTGTACTGATTGCTGTTAGATGTGAGTTTAGCTCTTCTTTATATTCTATTGACAACAAATTTGGTTTGCTTGATCAATTGTTCGTATCTGTTTCTGGTTTTAATGAATTTTTTTTCGTTTGTGTCTCATATATTCCGCCAGAAAGCCCTGATGAATTATATGAGGCCCATGTAGCTAATTTAGTACTTTTAGATGCGAATTTGGCTGTTAACTCTCGTATCTGTGTTTTGGGTGATTTTAACCTAAAAAATGTTGTGTTGTGTTACCTAGCAATGTGAATAAAGTAAAAGAAATTAATTTCATCGATAGTTTAATAAGTTTGAGTTTAGTTCAAATTAATCATATCTGTAATAAATTAAATCGTTTTTTGGATTTAATATTTGTTCCTCATGATTGTAAGTTTTCACTACATGAGAGTGTATTGCCAATTTCTCCATCTAATTTACGTCATTTTCCCTTAGTTATAGAAATTAATTCTTACAAGTTTTTAAAAAATTCTCTATGTTTAAATTCCGTTAACTTTAATTTTAACCGTTGTAATTTTGATGTGCTTAATTCAATACCTAGTAGTGTTGACTGGACAACGATTTATTTGGGCCAAGTAACATCATCTTGTTATGATAAATTTTTAAATATCGTTTTGGATATTTGTAATGCAAATGTCCCTCTTAAAAGATCAAAGCCATATAAGCTTCCGTGGTATACTAGGGGTCTAAAAAAGCTTAAAAATCTGCGAAACAAGTTTCATAAACGTTTTATTATATCTGGTAGTTCAATAGACAATGACAAGTTCATTTATTATCAAAGAGAATTCAATTTTCTAAATAAATTTTTATATAAACAATTTATTTTACAGAAAGAATGTGATATTAAATCTAATCCTAAATCATTCTGGTCTTATGTTAAGTCTAAAAAGCAAGTTTCAGATATTCCAACTATTGTAAAATATGGTGGCTCTGTTTCTAAGTCAAGTAGTGATGTTGTAAATATGTTTGCCAATTTTTTTAGCTCAAATTTTGATTCTTCAGTGATCCATACAGCTAGATACTCAAATTCATTTGATATGCTAGACATTGGTATCATAGAAGTCTCTGAGGATGATGTTTATAATGGTATTCTGCAGTTAAAAAATAATTTTAAATTAGATTCGGATGGTTTATGTTCCTATTTTTTGAAAATGTGTGCTTTTCCTATCGCAGTTGCACTTAAGTATATTTTTAATTTATCATTAAAAGAAGGAATTTTCATTGATAGGTGGAAATCAGCGACTATTACTCCAGTTTTTAAAGGTGGTAGTAAAGATGAAGTTACTAGTTATAGGCCGATATGTAAGTTATCGTGTGTTTCCAAAGTTTTTGAACATGTGATTTTTAAGAAATTATTTTTCCTTTCAAAATCTATTATATCTCCTTATCAGCATGGATTCTTTTCTGGTAGGTCTACTACGACCAACTTAACTGTTTTCAGTGAGTATTGCATATCTGCATTGGAGCACGGTAGTCAAGTTGATGTTGTTTATACTGACTTTTCTAAAGCCTTTGACAAGGTTTCTCATAGTATTCTTTATTATAAGTTGCAAGCAATTGGATTGCATTCTAATTTTCTAAATTGGATAGGATCATACTTATCTAATAGAATTTGTAGAGTGTTAGTTGAGGGTTTTGAATCGTTTCCATATGTTCAAACCTCGGGTGTTCCTCAAGGCAGTGTTTTGGGCCCACTTTTGTTTAATTTGTTTATAAATGATGTCTCTCAGTGTTTTTCAAATGTACGATTTTTGCTTTATGCTGATGATTTAAAAATTTACTGTCAGATCTCCTCCTTTAATGATATATGTAACTTACAGAATGATTTAAACAATCTTCATGATTGGTGTTTGCTTAATAATTTGCATTTAAATCTCTCTAAATGTCGCCATGTTTCTTTTTCTAGGTCTCGTAATCCGATACCTTCTCGTTTCTGTTTGGTGGTCACAATTTAACTACTATTGACGTAGTAACTGATCTTGGAGTTATTTTTGACTCTACAATGTCTTTCATTCCCCATATAAACTATATAGTTCCTAATGCATATAAAGTCCTTGCATTTATAAGGAGAAGTTGATCTGGTTTTTCTGATCCTAATACATTAAAAGTGGTTTACACATCTTATGTTAGATCAAAGTTAGAGTATGCTGCTGTTGTGTGGAGTCCACATTGTGGGAAACACATCTCTCGCATTGAACGTGTGCAACGTGTATTTCTGAAATACGCTCTTTCGACATTTAATTTTGTTGATCCCTTGCCCTCATATGAAGCCAAAGGCTTGCTTCTTGGTCTTGAGACTTTAGAATACAGGCGTAGATTTCAATGTTCATTGTTTATATTTGATTTAATTACTTGTTGTATTGATTGTCATGACTTGCTTTCGCAGATACCTTTTTATGTCCCTCCTAGAACGTTACGTCATAATCATTATATTTTTAATGTATCGTTCCATCGCACTAATTATGCTCTAAACAGTACGTTAAACCGTGCTTGTAATGATCTCAATAACCTAAATGAATTAGCCGTTAACAAAAATTTTAACCGCACTATTGAATTTTGCACTTCAAAAGAAAATTTTAAGCTATTTCTCTTTGAGTTATTACATTTGTAATTTTAGATATACTTATTTTATCTAAGTTTTAATTTTTAAATTAAGTTTTAGTCTGTAAGGAACTTTTTGTATTCCATTGACTTAATAAATGAAATGAAAATGAAAATTAAAACTTTGCTACATATACTGATGAAAACCTAAGTCTATAATTCACTTTTTGTGGATTGACTCTGGTTCTCGCGATAAACCGCTAATTGAAAAATGAAGGAGGCTTCACCACATATTTTAGCATAACTCAAGAACGGTTTGTCCGCTTTGGTTAAATAAAAAACATCAAAATCCACGACTAAATTACCTCCAAGTTATATCTGCACTATTTTTTAATTAGGGCAATAGTTTCGGAAATATTCAAAAAGTTTTTCCGAAGAAATAATTTTTTTTATGTAAAATTTAAATATTTTTGTTGTTTTAGAATTCATAAAAAATCAAAACATCAAAATTACTCTTTTGTAATCTTAGGTTAAAAACACAGATATGTTGCAAATAAAACAAGCCATATTTAATTAAAATCGATTAACAAATTTTGATTTAATTTACAATTTAGTGATGGTATCTCATTTTGATAAAAAAAATTTTAAATGAAATTTTGTATGGGATTTCTATTAAGAACAAACATTACTGCAGAAAAAGTTAAAAAGGCTTATATACCAAATTTCATCAAAACATATTCATATTTGCGACCTGTAGTTTGATTACAAGGTTAACATGGACACACAGACGGACAGACGGATGGACGGATATCGCTAAATCGACTCAGAAAGTAATT
The DNA here is from genome assembly GCA_963682025.1 of Cordilura impudica. Lineage (NCBI taxonomy): Eukaryota > Metazoa > Arthropoda > Insecta > Diptera > Scathophagidae > Cordilura > Cordilura impudica. Next base: position 33,909 of record CAVMKG010000237.1, on the reverse strand, counting down.
CTGAGTCGATCAGTATAATAAAAGGTGGGTCTAGGTCAAATATTTTTGGTAGTTACAAACAGCAGCACATAGTCATTATTACCAAACTACATAGTGGTGTAGGGTATAATGAAAATGTATTTTAAACCTTCCATAACTTTTTTTATTATTGGTCGATAATTACGTTTTATAGCAAAAATTTAAGGCTAAAGTCCCACCTGCCGTACAAAAAACTGGATATTGAAATTCCAATCCGATCAAAAGTTATGGTTTTTTTGACCGCAATAATACTAAAAAAGCTTGTTGTGTTGCTTTTAAAAATTATTTCGTAACGTATTTTTCATTCTGGAAAAAAAAAGTTATATACTGTTGCGACAGTCGAATAATTCAACTCAAATTATTTCTTTAAAGCTTAAATCATTAATATTAGCTTAACAAAATATCGCTTAAGTTTGTGTAACTATTATTTTTTCTAGGAGAAAATATACTTCTACACTTAATTTTTTTTCTCCTTAAAATAAGTGTATTTATAGGATTCAAATCAATTTATTAATTGCAGTAACTAGTTTCTTTTAATAAATGGTAAGAAATTTAATTATGTTAGTAATTATGGATTAATGATTTAAAAGTTACCAAAACGTAACAATGACCACGAAGCAGACGATTTTGATGATATCCCATAATGGTCCACAGCGAATCATGACATTAATTGACAACGTGGATCCATCTCTTTGTGTTCTTTGTCAGAGCACTTTGTTAAACGAATCGATAAAACCTTCATCGCCATTTAGAATCAACACATATGGATTATGTGAACAAACCGATTGAATATTTTAAAATGAAATTAGGTGAACTATCAAATTTGTAAAAAGCCGGCACAGATAGTAATAATAAACACGCCGTATATGTATCATTTTAGTAGCAAAATGTGGAAAGCCCCACACTGTTGCAGGAAAGCTAATTCCTCCAGCTGCAAAAGCAATAGTTTCAATAATGATCAGAAACAAAACTTATCGGAAACAAAACTGGCTTTCAAAATTTAATCAGTGCACACAGAAAACGGATTCGTTGTGGCAAACGATCACAGTAAACTGTTGTGATTACTAAATAATATTTTCGAAATATCTGCACGAAGTTCAAAACAACTAATTATTTAAGTAAATTACTAAATTTAGTCCATGCAATGTAATTTATATTTTATTTATTGATGGTTACAACCATTTATTGTAATAATTATAACTAAACTTTTAAATAATTTTATATATAATTTATTAATTTTATAGTTATAAATTAAAAAGAATTAAAGTGAAAATATCTTAAATAAATCCTTGCGAGTTAATTATTAACTGCACTAATTGTGCCAGTTGGTGATAATTAAGATCTCCTTTGATGCTTTTTGGGTATAGATATTTCAAGTGGGGAATAAATCATTTTTGAATTATCTATCTACAGGTAGAACCATCGAGTTGCTGCAATTATAAAATATGCTACATTTGTTGAACATTAAATTCCTTAGCCGATGCGATTGATATTGTAACTTGATGGACATTTCCAATACTGCCACTTAGACCACTTCATAAATGGTGCATAATAACATTTTATCTGCATTACATGGTACGTAGAAGTCGTGGATGTTATTGTCGAACAATATTTGGATATGTTTACTAGAATCTAAATTACTTTCGGCCACATGAAAATGGACGTGATGATGATTTTCATCCAATTATGGTACATGGTTCAGTGCTGTAGAGTTTACTAAACCCTCAGTATGTTCTGGCATTGGTGGTAATCTTTGTTGCTGTTTAAATTGCAAGTAATATTCAGGAGTGATTGCTACTAGATATTCATCGTATTAGAATTTTAACTTTATTGCTCTTCGGTTTTTGTTGTATGCAAATTGATTATTAAATTTGTTATTTAACGTAGAACTGGTTTCCAATTAAATTAAAAAGGATACTTTAAATGTTTCTATATTTTTCTTGTTTTACTAATTCTTTAATCGGTAAAAAAAACGAAAGGAAAATGAATGAATTTTGATCGCCGTTCATGTGTAGTTTCATAATGGATATTAATATGATTTTTATTTCAGTTTGAAACTACTATATTTTTAAATGTTATTTTTATTATTCTTTTTTTTATTAAATTTTCCAAAAATGTCAAATAAATTAATTTATTTGGTTGGGCTTATAATTTCATTATATTTTTTGGAACTTACAACAGGGTGGGACTTTTCGCAGAGGTGGAAAGTTTCTGATTTGCCACTCACTTGGGAGTGGCCAGGACGATTCCTTTGTTGAACTGTCCAAGCAGCTAACTACTTCCGGTCTTAGACCAAGTACCCCCCGGGCAATGGCTTTGTAGCATCCGCTTTAAGGCTAGCCAGAGTTAGAAGGCGACACAACCATGCATCCTGATGGTCGAAAGGACGTCTCAGGAAAGTAGGCGACAACCGCTGAAACATGGTTGCATCGTGATATTGGACACGTAGGTAGCAGCCCTATCACCAATCTAGGGGACGAGCGTTAGCAGCCCACATTCCCGAATCATAATTGCTAACGAATCGCTAATTAAACAGCCTCTAAATGGAAAACCGAAAACTTCGTTGACGACCTTTGCATATCGAACAAGGACTATGATTGGATACTGGAACGTAAGAACGCTAAGAGATACTGACAACATCAACTCAGGTATGAATGCCAAGTACATGCAAGTTGAACGTGAAATGCAGCGATACAACCTTGCCATCTTAGGCTTGAGTGAGATACGCTGGACAGGCTCTGGAGAATACTCTTCAACTACATCCCAGACTGCTATGATTTATTCCGGGAGGGAAACGGGCAGCAGCCACGAATCCGGAGTGGGAATAATGATGACAACAAATGCGCATAAAAGCTTAGTTACCTGGAAACCAGTCTCGGACAGACTTATTATTGCTCGATTTGCATCCAGAGTAAGAAATATATCTTTGATACAATACAAAAATAATCCTTAATCGCGTTAAAGAGCACCTAGAAAAGACCATCAGCTCATGCCACGCCGGTTTTCGTAGAGGATATTCCTGTGCGGATCATATCAACACCTTACGAATAATTACAGAGCAGTGTGTGGAGTTAAAATCCAAGCTACATCTTCTTTTTAGTGATTTTGAAAAAGCTTTCGATAGTATTAACCGGGAGTTCATATGGTTAGCTTTGCAAAGAAGAGGTATACCGGAAAGGAAAGTTATAACCAAGCCAGATGTTTCGTTCTTCACAAGGGGAAGCTATCTGACCCATTTATGGTGCAAAGTGGAGTTCGCCAGGGATGTTTACTGTCGCCTTTGTTATTCCTTGTGGTGATAGAAGATGTTCTAAGTTCCATAGAAAATAGCAGCCATGGTATACAGTGGCAAATCAACAACAAATACATTAACTGCTTGGCATACGCAGATGACATATGCTTACCTTCGCACAGACTTTGTGATCTAAAACAGACAACATTAAATTTGCAAGACAAACTGCGCTGTACAGGTCTTAAAATAAATATCGGAAAAACAAAGGCACTGAGTGTAGAAGTTGACTCACCATCACCACTATATATAGGCGACCAAATTTACGACTACACGTCCAACTTCTGCTACCTGGGTTGTGAGATTGACGAAAATGGAGGTGCCGACTTAGATGTAGAGAGTAGAATAAATAAGGCAAGATCATCCTTTAGCATATTAGCCCCAATAAGGCAAAATAACAAAATAAGTCCTCGCACTAAGCTTAGAATTTTCGAAGCAAATGTCAAATCGGTACTTCTCTATGGATGCACAACCTGGAAAGTTACGAATACCATTACCCACCGTCTACAAACATTTGTCAACCGCTGCCTCAGAAGAATTCTTCGCATTTTCTGTCCTCGGACAATCTCTAATGCTGACCTGTTGGTGCAGTCAAGACAGATTCCGATAGAAATTGAAATACGGAAGCGCAAGTGGCAATGGATTGGTCATATACTACGACGAAACGACGACAACGTGGCCAAACAGGCACTTCGATGGAACCCATTTCAACAAACTGGCCGGCAACCTGGCAGACCACGTACAACGTGGCGACGGTCCACAGAAACTGAGATGAACAGCCTTGGACTATCTTGGAACGAGCTAAGAACAACGGCACAAAATCGGGTCCGCTGGCGATCAGCTGTTATTGGCGCCCTATGCTCCAATGGGAGTTAGAGGAACATATATATATATGTATATATATATTACAACAGAATTTGGTAAATGTTTGGTTTTCTTTTGTTATCGCCGAATTCTATAATTCAAATTAATAATTGTTTGTATCTATTATATATATGTATGTATGTACCAACAATATATAATAGAAATATTTAAAATATATTGCGTTAATTGAATTCGATGTTGTAATCGTCCATATTTAAGAATGTATCTTATTCGAATTAGGTTAATAATTTGAATAAAAACTTTAAAAATGAAACTTATTTTTCTATTGAAGGTACATACATACCTTTTATGAGAGTTATGTTTATATAGTAGATAATAAAGAAAAAATATTGTATTTTAAAAATTTATGAATTACAATAAAAATGATTACTTATTAGCTGATTAAGTTTTACTGGTGCTAACGAAATTCTTACCAATCCTTTGTCAGTGTATGTATAAGATTTTCGAAAATATTAAGGATCAATTGTTGGAACGAGTTTTAAGAGTCAATTTCAGTCATTTATGAAGTTGTAAGTTATTTGCAACACGGACAACCGGGGAGGAAATATTTTGCTGTTTGAACAACTTTATGAAAATAATAGAATTGAGTGGTACAATTTAATGCATTTTGAACATATTGCTGCATACATCGAGAAGCAAGAAAAACACCATATTTCACATAGAAAAAAATTTAAGATTTGCATATAATTTTATATATGCGATGCCCAAATGTATTATTTTATTTTGTTTTTTTTTTTTTTGTAAATGATGTGAATTGTATTTAAATAAAATTTAAAAATAAAATATATCCCCCATTCTTAAAACCACTGAATTGCTTATTTGGTGTATCGACATGTGAGGAACAAGGTACTACTAATTACGGGTGCGGATAAACTGTATTGTTCAAACCATGTTATACGGTGACCCCTCATTCTGGGGGAATTCTATAAGTTTAAGAACCGTCGATATATATATATACTTAATACAATGTATAAGTATGTGCCAGACAAATAATTTTTTTGATTGATTCTTGACAAATCTTAAAAGAGCTTGAAAGCACACCCATTTGAAAGCGCTATCTAATACATGGTTTGGAAAAAAATTTACGCTACTGCTCCTGAATTGAGCTAGAGCATGAATCCGGAATTTATTTTTTTCTATAGTAGCTATTGTCTCTTAGTTAATAAATTTATTTATAAAGGTCCCCATCATGTTTTCTGTGAACAGCACAAATTACTCTTTAACAATTATAGAGTAGTATGCTATTTGTTCATCTCTCTCAAATCGTTTAAACAATTTAAATCTTTAGAAATTATTTCGTTAATAGCCAATATGAACTAGATACGTCAAAACCAAAAATGTATTCGATTTGTTCTTATTACGTACAAAACCACTATTATTCTCTTCGGTTTTTTTTTTTTTTTTCTTAACACATCTAAAGAATGTGCGCTCAAACCTTTTTAATGTTGACCGAGTATTTGTGCTCCAGCTGATTCGCTCAGCATGATATTCACGAGATTCATGGGAATATTAATTTCATGGCAATTTTATTGCTTATTAATTTTTCAACATTTTCCATGAGTTTTTTTTTATAATATTCTTTAATAACATTTACAATATGTTGTTGTGTTGTCCGTCTGTTTATCTGTCTTAAATTTTGTATATTGTTAATATACATGTAGTTGAAAGACGTCCGTAAACCTTTTTGTTTTGGCCGCATTATAAGCATTTATTGCATTTGTTCGTTGAGCTGAAATGAGCTAAATAAGTCGTACTTCTGCTGTTTGTACGTACGTCCGTCTGTTCGTCCGTCTGGGCGATCATTTATCTGTTTTAACCTGTAAATAAAGAAATAAATGAAAATAAACGAACAAATGAATTGTTGGAACGGTGTCGTATCATGTGGTGTTTAAGTTTAAGTTAAATTGAGTAGAGTAGAGTAGAGTTAAATTAAGCAAGTGGAGCGCTAGTATGTTACGTTGGGTGTATTTTACTTATGTTGGTAAAGACTCTTTGTTAACTGTTTTGAACTGGTTAAACTAATAGTGTTATGATATGATTATTATTTTATTATGATTACGATTATGATTTTAATGTATGAATAATATTTTCAGATAAAAAATGAAACAGAATAATACGAGTATTAATAAAAGCAGAGAAATGAAACAAAACATAAATGAAAACATTTATCGAAGGTTGTATGGATGGATGGATGGATCTTAAACAGGGATTTTTCTTTTATTATTTCGTATTTCATGTGGTTGTATAGATTGAATTGTATATTTTGATAATTGTGCGTGACTTGTGAACTTGTTTCCTTTTCTTCTGCTTCTACTTATTCATACCATTCTACACCGCCTTTTTACGTTTTTTTTTAATTTATTTGGTTTTGAGTATTGTTTGATTTGATTCAATTGGTTTTACATGCAAATGAATTGAAACCAACAATATCAGCAACACTTTTACGTTTGTGGTAGTTGCTTCACACGTTTGTTGTTCTTTATTGTTTTCCAATTTTATTTAGATCTTTTCAATAAAGACATCAAATGTTTTGTGTATTTGGATTTGTTTGTTGATATGGATTCCTCACGTTAAGACCAGGGACTCTTAACTTTTTTATTTCTGAAAGGAAATGTAAAATAAAAAACACGATTTGATGATAGATAGAGTAAATAAGTCAATGACATAACTGTTCCATATATCGATAGATGAAGTAATATCGATCTACGTTTATACTTTCTGAGTGAACTTAATGATGTCCTTTCGCCTGTATGTCTTTGTGTGTGCATATTTATATCTAGTACGTAAATTTGTCGAAGCATTCAGATCTATTCCACATACAAATAGACCCTATAAGAAAGGCTTAAATTACCTGAAGATAACGATTATAATATATGTCATGATCAAATATTCCTGATATGTGTTTGTTTTACTATAAAATATCTATTAAACACCGCTCCAAAATTAAGAGTGTGGATCGAATTATAGTCATAGTCTCCATACACATTCACTTAGATCTGTCTATAGACCTTTAATTGCGTTTTAACATAAGCATGGTACACTTGCTCAGAGTCATACGAGTGGTATCTGTATTTTTTTACGTAGATTTGAAAAATTCAAATCAATTCCCAAAAACCATTTCACTCCGAGATTCAAATTTATTTTTATTTTTTGGAAAATTTTACTTTTTAGGGTGATTAGGACCCGCTGAATTAAAAAATGTGGTCAAAAGAATTTTCCGATTTTCTGTTTTCCCGGAAAAACCTGTTTCAAATTTTGTACACTGGCGCTTATCTATATGTCGACCTTGTATGTAAATGAAACATTTGGTTTATTTGCTGTTTAATTAATTTATTTCATTACTTTCGAATAAAATGGTACAAAAATTATGAAAGTTAGTAAAAATTATAATGAATTAAATCTATACTGTTATTATTTGAAAAAAAAATCATAAGATAAAAAAAATAGCCGAAAGAAAAGTCGTGAAAAAATTATATCATCCATATTTTAGTTTGAAACAATTTGTATGCAGAGGCACATTGCATTCCTCGCACATATAAATTGTTGGCTTACCACATCCCATCAGTTGACAGCGACAATGTTTTCACTCAACTTTTGGAAGATTTGATGGTCGGTATTCCTCACGGTCGCACTATGGACCATATTTTGAGAAAGCGGCCAAAAATCATTTTGTTCATGGTTAGCTATCTTAAAGTTATGTTATTCATTTGAAAGTAAATACCAGTGAACCTCAGGAGCCAAAAAATTGCGACCCTATTTCAACTATATCACAGCGAATCGAAAATGGACTTTTTGCTAAAATTAAAAATTTCTTTGTAAAGTTTAATTTTTAAATGACTGTAACTTTTTATTTCAAAAGATTTTAAAGTAATATATATATAATTTTGTAACTTCACTGAGTCGTTTAGAAATTAAAAAAAAATTTTAAAGAGGTCAAAATTTCCCGAAAATCTCCTACTTAATAGACCATAACTCCTACCCATCAAAAGCCATCAAACAAAATCTTGCACTCTTCGGAACCCTCCCCTACACTCCTATACCTCATTGTATACCCGCCAGTTTCCGCTCGTGTGCACCAGAACAATTTTTCTGACCCAAGGTCAGATATTTTGTGCAAAATTTATGAATACAAAAGTTTTCCACTATGTGGCTAGGGTATAATGAGTTTGCCCCGATGTCTGAAACTACCAAAAATATTGGACCTATACCCATCTTTTATTATACGGATCGACTCAAAATCACTTTCTGAGTCGACCTCAAATTTCTTTTTTTATTTGAAAGTACAATCCTTCCGGTTAATAATGGAAAATAATTTCATTCAAATGGCTGCCTCGGCTGGCCATGCAGTAGCCTACACGATCGGTCCAATTTTTAAGCACATTATCGATTGTGTGCAGCTGTATTTCACCAATGGCTTCACGAATATTGTCCTTTAAAGCGCCAATTGTCTCTGGCTTGTTGGCGTAACACTTATCTTTGAGGGCCCCCACAAATAATAGTCCAACGGTGTCAAATCGCAGCTCCGAGGTGGCCAAACGACATCAGCTGATAATGCGATCTTCAAAAACAGGGCGCAAATCATCGAGTGTAGCTTCGGCTGTGTGGCATGTAGCGCCGTCCTGTTGAAACCAAATGTTGCCAATATCCTCCTCTTCAATTTTTGTGAACAAAAATTCGGTCAGCATGGCCCGATAACAATCGCCATTGACTGTAACGGTCACTCCTTGCTCATTTTCGAAGAAAAATGGCCCAATTATGCCTCTGGACCAAAATCCGCACCAAACAGTGACTCGTTTTGGGTGTATCGGCTTTTCAATGTATGCGTGCGGGTTTTCTGTGCCCCAAATGCGACAATTTTGCAAAATCGGCATCTTCTGTAAGTCGATCGCAGGCCCACTTAGCGAATCGAAAACGCATTGGATGGTCAGTTGGCTTCAACTCCTGAACCAATTGGACTTTGTATGGCGTCATACCAAGGTCTTTATGCAAAATTCGTCTCAATGATGCCTCCGAAATGTTCAATTCTTGAGAACGACGGTGAATTGATGTTGATGGCGCTTCACGCACACTTTCTGTCACAGCAGCAATATTCTCGGGTGTACGCACTGGTTTTGGCTTTTCACGCTTTGGTTTATCGATGAGGATGCCAGTTTCTTTCACTTTTTTCACAAGATAACGAACATACGGAGCTGACGGTGCATCTCTTCTTCCAAAATCCGTAAGCAATTTTCGCACACATTCTGCAACAATATTTCCCAGCGTTGTTCAAGCGTATACACAACCGTATTCGTTCAGCGGAAGGATAAAACTAATTATCTGTCAAATCAGACATGAACTAACTGTTACCATTCACGAAACAAGCACTAGGTGAAAAAAAAACGTTAGATGGCGGACCCTTTATAATAAGGTTTCCACAATTAGTATTCATTACAGTTTGAACAATGGTTAAGTACTGATATTTATTTTCAACAAAGAAATTTCAATAAGTTATATTCTTTTTTATAAACTTAATAATTTTTCTTGATTTAAAAATGTATGTATTTTATAGACTAACAATAAAAATTGTTATAGAAATATTTAAAAGACAATAAAAATATTTTTAACTAAAGTAAAAACATACGACTTTTTCATTGAAACTTCTCTATCTGGAGCCAATATCAGGTAACTTTTGCGTTCGCGCTTAATAAATTATATTTTTACTCGGGTTCTTTTTAAAAAAGCCAACCTTTGGCCCTTGTGAACATTAGGACAAAAAAATTTACGGGGGCCAAAGTTTGGCATTTTCTGACAAAATTTAACTTAACAAATTTTTAAAAAATATTAGTTGTAAAATTAACTGAAAAAATAAGACATTATATAAAAAAAAACCTTTTTTAACCTTTTAACAATTCACTTTTGTACTAAAATTCAACTAAAAATGAAAATGTATTTTAAACCCTCCATAATTTTTTTTTTTCGGTCGATATATACGTTTTATAGCAAAAATTAAAGGCTATAGTCCCACGACGTCCTCATCGGTAGTTTCTTTCCTCTCTGTCAAAGGAAGAGCTTCTGTCACAAAGACTTTAAATCCTTTTAGACTAATCACAACTGCGGAATTCAAAGTAGTGCACCACAAAGGCCAATACCATTTCTTTCCACGTATATTGATTGGGTAGTTGCATTGCCATCCAAATCCACACCACCCATGCCCTTATTGTAATTGTGTAACGTAGCTGGCTGACCATACATGATATATTTACCAGCGTCGCACAGTAGCTGAAAATCGTTTTTCATTGGCCAAAATTCTGTAACTTTTGAACCGAACAAAATATTTAAGTGATTTTTAATGGATAGATATTTAGTTCAGCTTGACTCGGTTTTAATTACATTTATATTGATTCAGGACTTTTTATGGAATTCTAGGTCAAAGTTGAACTTTTGATTTTTTTTAACTTTTAGATATATGTGTTTATTATTTTTTTATTTATTAAAAAATTTATTATTTGGATTTTAATAATAATTATAAAAATTTTTTGTAATAATGGGATTTTTTTAATGTTACACTCAAAAAAATTTTTACACTAAAAAAATAATAAAATTAACTGGAGGTTTTGCTATTATTACTGAAAAATTAAAAATTTTTTGTTGTCAAATTTGCAAATTAGTTTACACTCAAAGAAGATTTACACTTAAAAAAAACGTTAATAATATTACCTAAAAATCTGTCAAATTTGATAATTTTAAAAAACATTTTAAAAATAAAAACTAAAATAGATTTTAATTGCATTTGTAACAATGGTAGGTTCCGTTTATTATTATTTTTTACTAATATTATGTTTTTCGTACTTAAATAACAATTTATTTATTTATTTAATTGAATTATTAGAACAATAAGAATATAATTCTTTTATAGTTCAAAAGTTATTACATAATTTAAGTCATAATTAGTACATTTTTAAAAAATAGTAAAAAAATTAAAATTAAAACATCAATACAAATTTAGCAATATAAATTTAATATTACAAATTTAACAATACAAATGGGGAGTTGATTATCAAGGTCAATGACTAAAATGAAATATAAGTAAATAAGACAGCAATTTAGAAAATTAAAGTTAAGAAAATTAGTAGTTAGAAAGGGAAATATTTAATTGTTTCTAGTAAAGTATTCAAAAAGTGATTGCTTAAAGCTATTTTTCCTTGCAATTAGTTTTAAGTTTGTAGGTAAGGTGTTCCAAAGTTTAATGGCATTAACGAAAAAGAATCTGCTGGTGTTTAGGTATCTGTATCATGGAATAATCAATGTAATACATCTTGTAGACCTACCGAAATATATTTTTTCATACAGATATGCGGGTGTTTTTTGGTGAAGTAATTTATGTATGAATAATAAGTTTCTCATTCGAAGAAAGTCCACTAAGTCACAACCAAGTACCATTTTTCTCCACCCTGATATGCTACTAAATCGCCGCAGACCATAGACATATCGTGTAGCATTATTAAAAGAGACCTGCAGCTTATGTATAGAGTGGGAGTCAAGTTTGCTATAAACTTCATCGGAATATGAAATTAGTGGGACTGTCAACTGAGTTATGAGTTTTCGTTTAATTTTAATCGGTGTAAAGTTGGAGGACAATCTAAGGTTACGAAGGGTAAGATACACATTACGTACTATATTATTAATATGATCACCACATGAAAGGGTGGAGTTAATATAAAAGCCCAATTTGTATCTACTAATTGGTAAAACAGTTGATTTATTTGGATTAAGCAGTAGATTATTCACATCTGCCCACTTCCCTATTGCATCTAAGTCTTTGTTAACTTTGCAGCATGTTACGTCGATAGAATCAGTTCGATTCGAGATGTAAAGCTGTAAATCATCAGCATATGCATGAACTCGGACATATTTGCAAACACTAAAAACATCATTTACAAAAATACTGAATAAAAGGGGTCCAAGAACAGATCCCTATGGGACCCCAGATGTAACCATCTTCATACAAGATTCCCTATCGCCCACTATAACCTTCTGAACTCGCCCAGACAAGTAATTTTTCAAAAGTGTAATGGCTGAATCGGTAAAACTAAAGAGATGTGTTAATTTACGGCAAAGTATCATATGATTTACGCTATCAAAAGCCTTCGAAAAGGCCAACAAGCACATAAATGACAAATTCCCAGAATCATATTCTGGTCTTATGTCATCAATAACTTTCAAAGCTGCTGTAGTACAGCTAGAAAGAACGAAATCCGGATTGAGCTGGAGAGAGAAGTTCATTAGTATTAAGATATTCGGTAATTTGCTTTGACATAAGAGACTCAATTATCTTCGACAGAACAGAAAGAATGCAAATTGGGCAGGAATTACCCTACCAATTTTCCACAACTTTGGGAAAGTCGATGTAGTTACACAATGTTTTCCACAACTTTGGGAAAGTCGATGTAGTTACACAATGATTGAATATATGTGTAAGGGGTCCTATAATAAAGGGCAATGTCATCTTCAAGAATTTAATAGATACGCCATCTCCGCCAATTGCATTAGATCTAACGTTTCTAATGGCATAACATACATCCACTTCGGTAACAGCAGTGAATTCAAAAGTAGGAAAGCCGTTAGCAAGAGATTGAAGGTTAGATACAATGTTGGGGCTATTTGTCAATGAAAGGCAATTATAATTATTATTCATTTGACTCAAATATTGGTTGCAATTATTCCATATTTTGTTTTGTGTTATTTCTGTTCTTTAGTAGTTTTTTGACTTCTTTATGTAAATCCCGATGCTCCACTTTCCATTGATTTCGAATACTGGAGATGAACGGATCTGACGTTGCCAATAATATATTAAATAGATCTTCATTTGTGGAATTTCGTGAAATTTTTCTAGTATTGTGCTCTCTATAAAACCTGTAATCCTTATTCCATTTACCTGAGCCTCCTCTGATAGATCTCCAAGTGGCACGAAATGATATTTAATGACATCTTCTCCATGATAAAGGATTTTGTGAACTGTTGCAGACATATTTCTCCAGGAGTAGTTGGTTGTACATATTTTTGCAGTTTCCTTAGCATAATCTCCAAATATTCTAGATTCAATTTCTTCATTGCACGCAAGTACTTCTAGGATTATTTTGAATCTGAAAATAAGGTTTAAATCCACTCCTGTTATATCAGATGCTGTTTCTGGATCTGAAAAGAATCTTCTTGCGGTATTGCCATCCATTTTGAACGTTGAACGTTGTTGAAAACAGTCGTGAAATATTTTGATCCGTACATTTTTGTTATATTCTTTTATTGTAAAGAAAATTGTGATTTGTGATTACCACTAAAATAACCAGGAATTTATTACCTTTAAAACCACATAACTCTGATTTCATAAAGTTACTTTGTTAACATTGAATTTGTAATAAATTGTTTTTGAAATAATTAAAATCAACAAAGTTAAAATTACAAACATAAAAATCTTAAATTAAATAGAACAAAGCATAAAAAGAAACAGACAATAACTTAGTTGTACAACAATAACAACACTACTTACTCAAATAAGAAAACGCAAATAAAATACGAACAATCAAGTGCATAATATTTTTACAACAACACCCATTTTACAATAACAACACATAGCAGCCTATTTGCAAAATTGATAACAAACAAACAAGTAAACTCTTTTCTTATATTTAACAATAACTACACATAATTTGTAATAAAACTGTCAAACTTAAAAAGTAGCGTTGCCACATCTGTTTATTAATATGTCCTGTTTGATAAATACTTGTTCCATTAAGGATGATGGGGAACGGATGATCGTTTGTTGGTTGTGTCATGAACTTTGTCATCTTAAATGTAGTGGTCTTTCTGGGTTAGTTGCGGATGCTTTGACCAATAATAAAGGTCTACATTGGTGCTGCTATAAGTGCAGAAAAATTGGCGTAAGTTTTTATCGCTTCTTTCAAGATACAAAAAAGAAATTTTTGAATATCCAAGAAGAAGCGTCGGATTTAACTAATCGTATTAATGATTATGGAAAATTATTTGACGATTTCAAATCATTGGATAATTTAAAATCTCCTCCTCAATCTTCACCGAAACGCCGTAAATCGTCAAGAAATGCTACCAAAGAAAAAAACAATAATCCTGTTCCGGTTCATGTTACTTCTGGTTCTTCTATACCTGATTCACTTTCAATTATTAATAACATTAAGGATCCTGCTATGCCTTTGAGCTGTGCTGATATTGCCCATAATCAACCTGAATTTGCCTTAAATAACCATGTTCCCGTTTTCAATAATAGTCAAACTATAAATAATACGCTAAGAGCTGTACCACCTAAAAAAACTGTTTTCATCTCGAGGCTGGCTTTTGATACAACTACTGAAGATGTTGATTCCTTCATTAAATCTAAGGTGGGTCCAAACGTAGACATTTCAACATATAAGTTTGTTTTTTCTCAACCAAGATCCATTACTTCTTTCAAAGTTACTGTTACTAATGATCTTTTTGAACGTATTCTGGATCCTAATTTTTGGCCTAAATATACATTGGTTCGTGAATATATATACAGGGAAAATCCAAGATCCGCTAACATTGGTCGTCTTCCACAAATTGATTTAAATGCTCCAAAAAACTAGGAGCTTGTACTGTTGATTACATTTCATTAGTTTATCAAAATGTTCGCGGCTTAAGAACTAAACTCACATCTTTATATATGGAAAGTTTCAACTTACAACATCACATCATCGTACTTACTGAAACTTGGCTTAATGATACTTTTTTGAATACGGAAATACTCTCTTACAAATACAATATTTTTAGACGTGATCGTGGGTCCACAACAAATGGTGGCGGTGTTCTTATTGCGGTCTCCAGTATTTTATTCTCAGAGGCTTTATTAATTGACCCCTCATTCGACATCGAATTTATCGCAGTTTTAATTAAACTTAATGGAAAACAATTATTTATTACCTGCTCATATATTCCTCCATCGTCCTCACAGTCTATTTATGACAAACATGGCGAAGCTATTAAATATATTCTTCGTACAGCTAATCAAGATGACTTTGTTATTATTCTTGGTGATTTTAATTTGCCTTCAATATCCTGGAAGTTCTTACCTGATGAAAAATATTTTGTTCCATCCAAATCAAATAATAAGTGTGAAGAGCTTTTCAATATTTTATTTGATCTGAATCTCTTTCAAATAAATGGTATATACAACAATCTTTATAAATTATTGGATTTAATATTTGTCAACGATACTTCGGAATGTTACATCAAGCGTTCAATCCCAATTTCTTCTCCTGAAGATACACATCACCCTACCATTGAAGTAAATTTATATATTCCCTCTGGACTTTTAAAAACACCTTCTAAAAATGATGTTAAAGATTTTTGTTTCGCACAATCAAATTACTGTTTGTTGAACGAACTTCTACACAGTACGAACTGGCACAGTCTATTATCTTTTTCTATTGGATCCACAGTTGCTATTGATCATATGACTGAAACATTTTACAGTACTATTTCCTCTGCAATGGATTTATGTATTCCGAAACAAATTCGTAATAAACTTTCTGGTCCTCCTTGGAATACCAAGCAACTCATAAGACTTAAAAATAAAAAAAATAAATATTACAAGAAATACAAGCTATCCGGTTCTCTTGTGGATTATGGGAAATACTCCATCAGCCGAGCGGAATATACTGCACTGAATAAATCATGTTACTCAAATTACTTAATCAAAATGAAAAATAGTTTCAAAAGTAATCCAAAATCTTTTTATAAATTTGTCAACACTAAGAGAAAAACAACTGGTTATCCTGCTATTATGAAATTTCAACATACTGAATCTTATGATAATACTATTATAAGTAATTTGTTTGCTGATTTTTTTTCAACAACTTATTCCAATTCAACTTTTGATGATTCTACCACTTATCCATATATACTGACTGCTAATAGAACCATATGTATTCCATTTCTTGATGTCTCTATGGTTTCTAAAGGGTTGAAAAAACTAAAATTTTCGTATAATAGTGGACCTGATAAAATTCCTAGCAGTATTTTAATCAAATGTGCGGATGCTTTAGCTATTCCATTGACAATAATGTTTAACTCATCAATTAAATACGGATACTTTCCAAATACATGGAAGGACTCTTTCATTATTCCGCTATTTAAATCCGGAAACAAGTCGGATGTTACAAATTATCGTGGTATTGCAAAATTAAGTACTATACCTAAATTCTTTGAAAAAATTATAACTGATCAACTATGTCACCAAGTCAACACATTAATTTCTCCATTCCAACATGGCTTTCAAAAACGGTGCTCAACCTCAACGAACCTTTTACATCTTACAACAATAGTCAATCGTGGCTTTCTTCAAAGAAAGCAAACTGACGCAATTTACACTGATTTCAGCAAGGCGTTTGATAAAGTCAACCATAAACTTCTTATAAAGAAATTACATCTAATGGGATTTTCTGATCTTAGTACAAAGTGGATATATTCATATTTGACAAACAGAAAGCAAAATGTACTTTTTAATAACATATCTTCGAAAAATATTAATGTTTTATCTGGAGTACCGCAAGGCAGCCATCTTGGACCGCTTTTATTTTCTTTATTTATAAATGATTTGCCACAGGTTATTCAGTTTTCAAATATCCTGATGTATGCTGACGATGTAAAAGTCTTTATGAGTTATAACCAATATTCCGACCACACTTATCTTCAAAATGATTTGGATTCGTTTCACTCATGGTGTATTTTAAATTTAATGGAGCTCAATCTTAAAAAGTGCAAATATATGCGTTTTGTTCGAAAAAGACCAATATCTGTAAATTACGTGTTGGGAGGCTTTCAATTGGAAAAAGTTGATAACTTCTTAGATCTTGGTGTCTTATTAGATTCAAAACTTAGTTTCGTTCTTCATATTACAATTACGGTAAACAAAGCCAGAGGAGTTCTTGGTTTTATAAAACGTTGGTCTAAAGAGTTCAACGATCCGTATGTAACAAAAACACTATACACGTCACTTGTGAGACCGATTTTGGAATATGCATCTATTATATGGGACCCTATCTATCAAACTCATATTGATAGCATTGAATCGGTGCAAAAACAATTCCTACTATTCTGTCTTCGCAGCTTAAATTTTAACCAATTAAATCTTCCGTCATATAACAGCAGACTCGCCCTTGTTAAGCTGCCAACCTTAAAAAGCCGCAGATCTATGCTAAACGTTTCGTTTCTTTTGAACATAATTAATGGCGATGTTAGTTCTGGTTTTCTGATCAACAATATTTCATTTAACATCCCCCAACGGCCAACACGTTTCTTCTCACCTTTAACTGTCCAGTTTTATAGATCAAATTATGCAAACGGTGATCCGCTTAGACGAATGTGTTCTGAATTTAATAAGCTTTATAGATTTATAGATTTTTTTTCAAATACAAATGTCATAAAAAGTAATATAATAATTTATTTGAACACATTAAATTAAATTTTTTAATTTTTCATTCATTGTTAAATGTTTTTTTAAATAGTCTGTAAGGATTAATTCCATAGATTAATAATAATAATAAATAATAAATAATAAATAATTTTGCTTGACCCTTATTTTGGCTTATCTATAATCAATCCACATTTGCGATATTCATCTTGAACGTGTTTCTTTTTTGAACTTTTTAACTCTTTGTTCGTTTCGTTGTTTCTTATTGATCCTGAAGACCCGAAATCCAAATCATAACTGATTTTTAGTATGTGTTCCATAAGCCGTATTCTTGCATGTAGTGGTGATAATCGAAATTCATATGCATCGGTATTATCTAATGATTTTGTCGGGACTTGGTTTAATTGGCTTGATGTTGCTTGGCATATAGCGCAGCTGGACGCAGCCTTCGTGTTAGTCAAAAAATGACCTACTTTTTCATCTGTCATTGTCACCACCAATTGGCAGCTTACTTCAATTTGCTGCTCATCTAACTGTAATTGTAATGGCTGTAGTGTTGCAATTTGGGCCTTGATATCACTAACTTCTATGTTAATGGCATCACGAGTTTATTTTTTGAATTCAAATTTGATTGGCCTGCAGTATTTCGTAGAAGATGGTGTCTCATTTTTCCAAATATCCATTGTTTGCGTTGTACTAGTCGAAGACTCTGAATCTTCTTAAATCTTTTTCAATCGCAATGGTACAAATTATACCATGAACATATCCGAGTCCGAGATATTTTCACATACTACTTGTTTGTATTGTTTCTGTCCCGAAGAACCATCACATCCCCATTTACAAAAAAGAATTAGCTTCGTGTTTCCATATTTCTTTAACTCATTTCCTTTTATTGATTGAAGCAAGCGTTCGGCTGTGTGATCAAGTAGAGATTGTAGTTGTACCTCTACCGAAATTGGTGTGATTGTAGTAGTGTCCTTTGATGGCAAACAGTCCATTTTCGCAGCGGTTATGTGATGACATGCTGGATACATATTTGAGCCTTTTTCAATCGCACGCAATCTGAGCTGAATAAATTGCTGTTTTGTTAATTTCAAATCCAGAAATAATGCTAATGCCTCCTCATTTGTGAACTGTATTGCATCGCTCGGAGTTGGTATACTTTTAAGAATCCGTTTTGTTCTCACTGCGCTAGCTTTAACCACTTTTTCAATGATATCCACTTTTGTTAATTGGTTCTGTGATCCTAATTGATGTAGGAAAGATTCTTTTATATTTGTACAACCAATTTCATCGTTACCATCTTTAAGTTTTCGCCTCTTAGATCTATTGCTGCAGTTGTCCAAAGATTTGCGTGGTCTTCCAGCCTTATCTTGCTTTGCTGTTTCTGCAGCGACAGTAAGTTGGCCTTCTAACCAGTTTGCACTTTTCATATAAAAATTTTGTTTACTGTAGCTAACTTCTTTGTAGCGTTTTTTTTAGTGCTTTGACGAAATTAGATACTTGCTCTTGTATTTCGCTGCTACACGTATTTAATTTTAATATTATTTTAACGTAACTAAGAACATCTTCCTTGTTTTTGTTTCTAAAATACTCTTCGACCAGTTCTTTATAACTGAAGCTCTCCATATTTTTCTGAGTATTTTTATTTGCGACTGTTATTGCTGAAATACTTTAGAGCAATTGAGTTTGTATTCACATGTCGCTTTCTTATAAGCATTCTCATAAGCCATCAGACTATGTTTCTAGGTAAATTAAAAAGGTAAGAAAATGGCATTAGTGCATTACTACCTAAAATAAGATATATATATGAAATTAAATGAATTACCTGTTTCTGTTTTCTTTACTACTTGCATTAGTGCATTGTTATGTAAAATAAAAAGGTATAAAAAATGTATGTGCATTGACATTCTGTGTATTGACATCCTTACTTACAAATATATTATGGTAATAGAACAAATAAAGACTATTATAAGCTATACAATACCGAAAGCACAAATTTAATACACCATTGTATACGAGTACCTATAGGGCTGTTTAAATTATCATAATTTGAGTAATTTCATTAAAATGAAAGAAGTGTTCTACCCACGGGTCGTCACGGGCGCAAAAGTATATATAGGATTAAAGAGGACACTTTCACTTTTCTCTAGGTGGTATTCGTTTCTTGTCCCGTTTTGTTCCCTAGAAGTTCTATGCCACTAAAGTTGAAATTTGAGAAAAATATAGTAGTTTCATAAATATTTCATAGCGCCCCAAATATTAAACGGTAGAGCTGTGACAACTTACAACAACTAAAGACTATAATCCTGCCAACATTATAAAAAAGACCGCAGCTCATTATCGAGGACAGCTTGCGAGTAGCAACCATTTATTTTTAATAAAAAACAAAAAAAAATCAGCTTTTTTTTAATTAAAAAAACAGTCGAGTTTGACAGCATGCCACGCCCACAATTAGCAATAGTTTAACTTAATTTTTTGGCTACTTAATCTGGATATATTAGCTACAAAAAGGCGTTAAAATTTTAAAAATCGATGACAAAAAATTTGACAACAAATTTGACTTTTTGCCAATGAAATCAAAATTTCAGTCACAGTGCGTCGGGGTTCTTTTTTAATATTGATGCTTTTCTTGGACATTGGACATTGTGCAAAGGCAAGACTTGGTCAAAATTTGTTGCCATGATCACCTCTTTGTTGTCCTGCCATCTACATAGCAATATATTTTGTGTGGCGTCAAACATATAATCACAATCACCCCTTGGTAATTGTTCATCGGATCAACCAGCCAGTCGATTGGAACGAACGGTTCCCGAAGCACAAAATCATTTATTAGCCAACAAACAAAGCAAGTGGTATGATGTGAAGAAGTTGTCAAAATAAACTTCATGTCTGTAGTTTATCTATCTATACATCTTCTTATTTATACTTTAAATTTATATACTACATTTTTATATATAAATTTAAATATTTTTCATGTTAAGTATGTTTTGATTTTTATTGATTTTCATTTTTCTTTTTCGTAGAAAATATTTTCATTCATTCAGAAGATCAGAGATTTATTACCTGAAGAAGAACATAGACACCAAAATTTATAACCAAATCGAATTGTTTTGCCTCTAATGAACATCTTACAGCTATGCCTCCAAAAATATGGAACTATATGTCCATCTATGAACAACATTTCGTCTCAAACGCCAAGTTGAAGAAATTTTCGATTTATAATATCGAATAAAGGACGAAGCAAAAAGAACAATACAAGTATAATCCATAATATATCGATTTACAGAGATGTTTTTGCGTCTTATTTTATTTGCTATTGTTATACATACCTTAGCCATTTTATCAGCTTTGTCTAAATCATTTCGGTTCCTTTTTGACCATTTCGGATTTCCAAAAGAATTGAGCGGTTTGTATTCAAATCGAGGCTTCTTCAATGTTGAAGGTCCTGCCTCCTCTTCAAATTCATGATATCCACTGTTCTCAATTTCATTTCTTCCAGTTTCAATTTCAACGAAACCGTCAACCTCGTTCAATGGATTCAGAAATATATTCAAGGCAATTTCATCGGCATTGAATGATTCTTCATCTGAACATTTGTTGACTCGATCAGGAGAAAGTATATTCACACAATTAATGTCGTCGTCATCACTCCAACTGGCTATTATTTAATCCAAATCCTTCATACACAAAACTTTTTTAAGTGTACGTGTATTTACCTACGCAAAACACCAATCAATAAAAATCAGTACAACACCAACAAAAACTCCCGAAATTCACAATTATTTTCCATATAACATATGAAAAATTTACCTTTTCTTGCAAAAATTGATTATAAACTGTATAAACACGAATATAATGAAGAAGCGTCTTTTCACATATACCGCGTGTCAAATATAACAAAAAGAATGAGTAATGTCAGTCAAGTTACTCGCCAATGAGTAACTATAGTATAAGCGCCAGCGTTCGAAATTTTGAACAGTCAATTTTACACATATGTGGGGTCACGCATGTATATGTATCATATGTGTAACATTTATTATAAATAAAATAGTTACTTATATTGGCAATAATTCCTCATGATTATTCATTTTTTTTTTATTATTCGTAAAAATTAATGCAAAAAGTGTCTAAAAATAAGGGTTGCAGAAATGCGCCCCTGCATCGGGGCAGATGGGTGTGGTCATGGGGTGATATTTTTTGTTGATGGTAGATGAGACTTAACATTCGAATCAAAATTTACGTGAAACTCTACCTTTTTCATACATTAATAAATTTTTGACAAAAAGTAAATGGGTTAACTTAACAATCAACTAACTTCTACTTTTGGCCATGAAGCGTGTTTCGCTGGTTTTCCGAATTCACATACATCAGAATCGGTAACAAATATGTTTTTGCGAGTAAGATTCTAAGTTTTATTGGTGTATAGCATTGTGTTGGCTAGAGTGTTCTAAGCATAGAATAAGTTGTGACCCATGCTGCATTTACATGTTCAGACCAAGTAAGCGTACAATTGAAGATAACTCCTAAATTCTTTGCGCTTTCAACAATCTCAATCGGCTGAGTATTTTGAAGTATGTTTGGCTTAATTATAATTTTGCTAGTCCTTTTACGTATAACAATACATTTAGATTTTCATGGATTTAAACTTAACCCATTTGCTGAGACCAAAAGAACAGCTCTGTTTAGATCTGCATTCAATTTTTTGGTGCAGTTCTCAAGACTTTCATATCTGTTGCTTATACATAATTGAGCGTCATCATAACATGATTGAAAACATCATTAGAGTGCATTGAAAAAAGAAGAGGTCCAAGAATTGACCGTTGCTGAACTTCTCGTTTAACATTAAGTAAACTTGACATACCAGACTTGCTTTCACACACTGCATTCTGTTTTTAAGGTAAGATAACATTAAGCTAACCAATTTTGAAGAAACATTCATCATTTTCTGTAATTTCTGCATTAATATGTTATGGTCTATAGTGTCAAATGCTTTAGAAAAGTCCAACAATACTTTACTTTCTAAATATTAAGGAATTTACAAATGCTGTTCTCAAGAAAATAACTTTTTAACACTCAAAACTTCGAATTTGTGAATCAAACATCGTATAGTACATTTTACTCAAATTTGGTTTATTTATATTTTGTTAGAACACATCAGATAGCTCAGAAAATATGTTGATAATAGTACAATTTTACGACCAAGTTTCCATATATTTTTCACATTCGATTTGATCTTTACATATGTATTTGCAAACAAAAAATAGTTGACAGTCTCACTTAAACAATTATGAGTTGGTTTTTGGTAGCTCAAATTAACATAAACTAATAAAATCCTCAGAGTGGTTTCTTGTCTGGTGCACATATCATGTTTTCTGAGTCAATGGGCAAGTAGCCCACAGAATTTCCAAGCATTTATACTTTTAGCGCTGTCGTCGCGGTTATATATACATACATATATCAAAATTTTCATTGAAATGTTTTCATATCTTTCAACAGCCATCCACTAGGAGCAATATAACATTACTTTGGATTCCCGTTACTCATATGATAGGTCCAGAACACTATTGTGGACTAAATTCATTTATTATAACTTTGAATGTTAGAGAGACTGAATACATTTATATGCTTTGGAATAATTCAACTAGACTCATACAGAGGAAATTTTAATTGACACAAAATGTAACATAAGGCTACTAACACGATTCCTTGTGGGACATTACAAATTAAACTACAATTTTTGTGACATTAATCTGATTACCTCGGCTTTGTCTCGAATGTGTCTGAAAGTTGACAGGACAACAACTCACATCTTATGCGGGAAATTTTAGACCCGGAGAACATAAGACTTTCTACTACATCCTCTCTGCCTGCTTACGTACGGAACCGGGAATAGTTTTAGATCAAAGGCATAATATATCCATATAGGTCTAGTCAAAGGTCTATGTTTTTCTTTGATTTTATGTTCCTTGTGAAATGTAAAGACTGTAGTGTATTATAAAAATAATATTGTAAGTTAAAATTTATTGTTATTTGTTATTGATGTAAATATTGTAATAGCCCATGTTTTTATTTAATTAAATAGACGTTCCCGTTATAAAGTAGACGAAAAAAACTACGAAACGTTGGGAAAAGAGAAATTAAGATGCAAGCTTAATTACTTTTAAATAAATCGGTCCCATTAGCTCACTAAAAATTCAACGAAGGAAAATATCTGGCCAAATATAATATATATAAAAAAAACCTATTTATTGTTAATTTATTGTAATACGACAATTGTAACAAATTTTTCGATTAATTGATAAGAATTCTGCGCAGTATTCGTAAATTTATGTAATTTTTAATTGTTTAACAATATATCTGCAATTCAAGTCTTTCAAGTTCTTATATAACTGAAATGGGTTGCTTATTTCAGTAAGCTTATCCTCTGAAATATTACCACTGTGGGTTCATAAAGCCCAGACATACACAAACTAAATTCGAGAAAAATCTGAGTAATATTTTTGTTTTTCGAGAGTTTTAAATGAAGATCGGAGGCAGCTTTATATGGCGTCCATGACTAAGAATGAACCCACAATGTTTAATTCTGGACTACTGAGAGTCTAATAAACACACACAAACTAAAATTTGATCAATATCTATATGATAATTTTGATCTAAGGCCAATTTAAGTCGATCTCATAGAGGCCATTTGTATGGCGACTAGGTTGAACATGCACCAACTTTCAACAATTTTATTAGCGATCGTCCCACGGCCGACAAAGCTTATACACATATATATATTTACAACCTGTAGTTTGAGCTCAAGTACATGGACATATAGACAGACGGTCAGACAGAGAGACAAACACTGCTTAATCGACTCGAAGAGTGAGTTATTGTCGATGTTTATAATAAAAGGTAGGTAGGTCAAGTATCTTTGGTAGTTACAAACTCAACACAAGCTCAATTCGTCAGAGACACGTTGGGAACCTCTTCTGAAGCCATTATATTTTTTAATAGTCAGCAGATTTATTTTTAAAAGTCAGTGTTGTAGTGGATGAAAATCAGTTAATTGAGCTGTATGATGATCAGTCCATCTTTCAATCGATCGTTCAAATTGTCGGTCCATCAGTCAGTCTATTGTTGATTTTTTTAGTGTAATCAAAGTATTTATGGTCGTGATGTTTAATTTATTCACCCATGGTTTATTTCATCTTTTACTCTAAAAAAATTTTTCAATTCTTTTCTTTCATAAACTTTCAGAAAATAAATATGTATTATGTGTTTCTTGTGTTGGGTATTTATGTGTGTGCTTGTGTGTTCTTATGAAATCTGTGTACACTTTAATAAGTTAATAATATTGATAATTTATTTCATTGTACGATGAGTAGTATAATTTTATTCTTCTTCATCAGCTTTTCTCTTTTCATGTCCATGTTATTTTATTAGTTTGACTTTATCGAAATTAGCCATATTTTATGGTCAACACCTTTAAGCAGCTAATCATGTTTTAATAATGTCATTCTCAACCAAGTAAATTATAAATTATATATTGTTAAGTATTTTAATGTATCGACAATAAAAACTGTGATTTAATTAAAATGAATTTTTGACATTGAACAAAGAGCTTGATAATAAAAAGATATCATTAGGATTAATAATATTTTTAAAGATACCAATGATGGTGTATTATATTTCTCCTCTTTCTAAAAAAAAAGAAAAATCTATTAAAAAAGTAATAACAAATAATTAGAAAGTGTAACAATCGATAAAAGATGAGAGCGTAGTAGTAAATGGGAATTTTGGTTTGCTTCTTAAACAAACTGCTTGCATTTATGTTGGAATCACTAAATTATCATTGGAGATAAGAAATATTCGGTATCAAGTATAGTTCTATAATAAAGTCGGTAAGTGAGTTTTCACTCAGAAGAAAACTTACACAAAACAAGTAAGAGTGTAAAATTCGGCTGGATCGAATCTTTGATACCCTCCACCTGCATTTTAAACGCAATATTACAACCAATATTGAGTTCGGCTACCATTTCAAAACTGTTGTCGTTACTGAAATTTAAATTTCGAATACCAATTAAATTTAAATTCTTGTTGGCCAGTTTCTATTATAATACCTTGTTACAAAAAACAACGATCGTGTCTTCTATAGAAAAAATTCGTTACTATTTGCAAAATGGCATTATTTTTCTTTTACTAGAGTAGAAAACCCCTAATGAAACTCATTATATAACGCAGCCAGCGTTATAACACCCAAAGTGAGATAATTCATGATAATTCAAAAAAAAAAAAAAAAAACAACTGATTCTTGGCTACAAATTTCCAGATATTAATTTTAAAAAAAGCAAATTTTAAAATATTTTTATCTGAATTAATTAATTTCTAATTTTTAATTTGAAATTTGTAATTTTTAATTTTTAATTTTTAATTTTTAATTTTTAATTTTTAATTTTTAATTTTTAATTTTTAATTTTTAATTTTTAATTTTTAATTTTTAATTTTTAATTATTAATTTTTAATTTTTAATTTTTAATTTTTAAATTTTAATTTTAAATTTTTAATTTTTAATTTTTAATTTTTAATTTTTAATTTTTAATTTTTAATTTTTATTCTTTAATTTTCAATTTTTAATTTTTAATTTTTAATTTTTAATTTTTAATTTTTAATTTTTAATTTTTAATTTTTTAATTTTTAATTTTTAATTTTTAATTTTTAATTTTTAATTTTTAGTTATTAATTTTTAATTTTTAATTTATAATTTTTAATTTTTAATTTTTAATTTTTAATT
>CAVMKG010000235.1:0-40000 GCA_963682025.1 Cordilura impudica | reverse complement strand
AATAATAATAATAATAATAATAATAATAATAATAATAATATAATAATAATAATAATAATAATAATAATAATAATAATAATAATAATAATAATAATAATAATAAATAATAATAATAATAATAATAATAATATAATAATAATAATAATAATAATAATAATAATAATAATAATAATAATAATAATAATAAATAATAATAATAATAATAATAATAATAATAAAAATAATAATATATAATAATATAATAATAATAATAATAATAATAATAATAATAATAATAATAATAATAATAATAATAATAATAATAATAATAATAATAATAATAATAATAATAATAATAATAATAATAATAATAATAATAATAATAATAATAATAATAATAATAATAATAATAATAATAAATAATAATAATAATAATAATAATAATAATAATAATAATAATAATAATAATAATAATAATAATAATAATAATAATAATAATAATAATAATAATAATAATAATAATAATAATAATAATAATAATAATAATAATAATAATAATAATAATAATAATAATAAAAATAATAATAATAATAATAATAATAATAATATAATAATAATAATAATAATAATAATAATAATAATAATAATAATAATAATAATAATAATAATAATAATAATAATAATAATAATAATAATAATAATAATAATAATAATAATAATAATAATAATAATAATAATAATAATAATAATAATAATAATAATAATAATAATAATAATAATAATAATAATAATAATAATAATAATAATAAAATAATAATAATAATAATAATAATAATAATAATAATAATAATAATAATAATAATAATAATAATAATAATAATAATAATAATAATAATAATAATAATAATAATAATAATAAAATAATAATAATAATAATAATAATAATAATAATAATAATAATAATAATAATAATAATAATAATAATAATAATAATAATAATAATAATAATAATAATAATATAATAATAATAATAATAATAATAATAATAATAATAATAATAATAATAATAATAATAATAATAATAATAATAATAATAATAATAATAATAATAATAATAATAATAATAATAATAATAATAATAATAATAATAATAATAATAATAATAATAATAATAATAATAATAATAAATAATAATAATAATAATAATAATAATAATAATAATAATAATAATAATAATAATAATAATAATAATAATAATAATAATAATAATAATAATAATAATAATAATAATAATAATAATAATAATAATAATAATAATAATAATAATAATAATAATAATAATAATAATAATAATAATAATAATAATAATAATAATAATAATAATAATAATAATAATAATAATAATAATAATAATAATAATAATAATAATAATAATAATAATAATAATAATAATAATAATAATAATAATAATAATAATAATAATAATAATAATAATAATAATAATAATAATAATAATAATAATAATAATAATAATAATAATAATAATAATAATAATAATAATAATAATAATAATAATAATAATAATAATAATAATAATAATAATAATAATAATAATAATAATAATAATAATAATAATAATAATAATAATAATAATAATAATAATAATAATAATAATAATAATAATAATAATAATAATAATAATAATAATAATAATAATAATAATAATAATAATAATAATAATAATAATAATAATAATAATAATAATAATAATAATAATAATAATAATAATAATAATAATAATAATAATAATAATAATAATATAATAATAATAATAATAATAATAATAATAATAATAATAATAATAATAATAATAATAATAATAATAATAATAATAATAATAATAATAATAATAATAATAATAATAATAATAATAATAATAATAATAATAATAATAATAATAATAATAATAATAATAATAATAATAATAATAATAATAATAATAATAATAATAATAATAATAATAATAATAATAATAATAATAATAATAATAATAATAATAATAATAATAATAATAATAATAATAATAATAATAATAATAATAATAATAATAATAATAATAATAATAATAATAATAATAATAATAATAATAATAATAATAATAATAATAATAATAATAATAATAATAATAATAATAATAATAATAATAATAATAATAATAATAATAATAATAATAATAATAATAATAATAATAATAATAATAATAATAATAATAATAATAATAATAATAATAATAATAATAATAATAATAATAATAATAATAATAATAATAATAATAATAATAATAATAATAATAATAATAATAATAATAATAATAATAATAATAATAATAATAATAATAATAATAATAATAATAATAATAATAATAATAATAAAATAATAATAATAATAAATAATAATAATAATAATAATAATAATAATAATAATAATAATAATAATAATAATAATAATAATAATAATAATAATAATAATAATAATAATAATAATAATAATAATAATAATAATAATAATAATAATAATAATAATAATAATAATAATAATAATAATAATAATAATAATAATAATAATAATAATAATAATAATAATAATAATAATAATAATAATAATAATAATAATAATAATAATAATAATAATAATAATAATAATAATAATAATAATAATAATAATAATAATAATAATAATAATAATAATAATAATAATAATAATAATAATAATAATAATAATAATAATAATAATAATAATAATAATAATAATAATAATAATAATAATAATAATAAATAATAATAATAATAATAATAATAATAATAATAATAATAATAATAATAATAATAATAATAATAATAATAATAATAATAATAATAATAATAATATAATAATAATAATAATAATAATAATAATAATAATAATAATAATAATAATAATAATAATAATAATAATAATAATAATAATAATAATAATAATAATAATAATAATAATAATAATAAAATAATAATAATAATAATAATAATAATAATAATAATAATAATAATAATAATAATAATAATAATAATAATAATAATAATAATAATAATAATAATAATAATAATAATAATAATAATAATAATAATAATAATAATAATAATAATAATAATAATATAATAATAATAATAATAATAATAATAATAATAATAATAATAATAATATAATAATAATAATAATAATAATAATAATAATAATAATAATAATAATAATAATAATAATAATAATAATAATAATAATAATAATAATAATAATAATAATAATAATAATAATAATAATAATAATAATAATAATAATAATAATAATAATAATAATAATAATAATAATAATAATAATAATAATAATAATAATAATAATAATAATAATAATAATAATAATAATAATAATAATAATAATAATAATAATAATAATAATAATAATAATAATAATAATAATAATAATAATAATAATAATAATAATAATAATAATAATAATAATAATAATAATAATAATAATAATAATAATAATAATAATAATAATAATAATAATAATAATAATAATAATAATAATAATAATAATAATAATAATAATAATATAATAATAATAATAATAATAATAATAATAATAATAATAATAATAATAATAATAATAATAATAATAATAATAATAATAATAATAATAATAATAATAATAATAATAATAATAATAATAATAATAATAATAATAATAATAATAATAATAATAATAATAATAATAATAATAATAATAATAATAATAATAATAATAATAATAATAATAATAATAATAATAATAATAATAATAATAATAATAATAATAATAATAATAATAATAATAATAATAATAATAATAATAATAATAATAATATAATAATAATAATAATAATAATAATAATAATAATAATAATAATAATAATAATAATAATAATAATAATAATAATAATAATAATAATAATAATAATAATAATAATAATAATAATAATAATAATAATAATAATAATAATAATAATAATAATAATAATAATAATAATAATAATAATAATAATAATAATAATAATAATAATAATAATAATAATAATAATAATAATAATAATAATAATAATAATAATAATAATAATAATAATAATAATAATAATAATAATAATAATAATAATAATAATAATAATAATAATAATAATAATAATAATAATAATAATAATAATAATAATAATAATAATAATAATAATAATAATAATAATAATAATAATAATAATAATAATAATAATAATAATAATAATAATAATAATAATAATAATAATAATAATAATAATAATAATAATAATAATAATAATAATAATAATAATAATAATAATAATAATAATAATAATAATAATAATAATAATAATAATAATAATAATAATAATAATAATAATAATAATAATAATAATAATAATAATAATAATAATAATAATAATAATAATAATAATAATAATAATAATAATAATAATAATAATAATAATAATAATAATAATAATAATAATAATAATAATAATAATAATAATAATAATAATAATAATAATAATAATAATAATAATAATAATAATAATAATAATAAAATAATAATAATAATAATAATAATAATAATAATAATAATAATAATAATAATAATAATAATAATAATTAATAATAATAATAATAATAATAATAATAATAATAATAATAATAATAATAATAATAATAATAATAATAATAATAATAATAATAATAATAATAATAATAATAAATAATAATAATAATAATAAATAATAATAATAATAATAATAATAATAATAATAATAATAATAATAATAATAATAATAATAATAATAAATAATAATAATAATAATAATAATAATAATAATAATAATAATAATAATAATAATAATAATAATAATAATAATAATAATAATAATAATAATAATAATAATAATAATAATAATAATAATAATAATAATAATAATAATAATAATAATAATAATAATAATAATAATAATAATAATAATAATAATAATAATAATAATAATAATAATAATAATAATAATAATAATAATAATAATAATAATAAATAATAATAATAATAATAATAATAATAATAATAATAATAATAATAATAATAATAATAATAATAATAATAATAATAATAATAATAATAATAATAATAATAATAATAATAATAATAATAATAATAATAATAATAATAATAATAATAATAATAATAATAATAATAATAATAATAATAATAATAATAATAAATAATAATAATAATAATAATAATAATAATAATAATAATAATAATAAAATAATAATAATAATAATAATAATAATAATAATAATAATAATAATAATAATAATAATAATAATAATAATAATAATAATAATAATAATAATAATAATAATAATAATAATAATAATAATAATAATAATAATAATAATAATAATAATAATAATAATAATAATAATAATAATAATAATAATAATAATAATAATAATAATAATAATAATAATAATAATAATAATAATAATAATAATAATAATAATTAATAATAATAATAATAATAATAATAATAATAATAATAATAATAATAATAATAATAATAATAATAATAATAATAATAATAATAATAATAATAATAATAATAATAATAATAATAATAATAATAATAATAATAATAATAATAATAATAATAATAATAATAATATAATAATAATAATAATAATAATAATAATAATAATAATAATAATAATAATAATAATAATAATAATAATAATAATAATAATAATAATAATAATAATAATAATAATAATAATAATAATAATAATAATAATAATAATAATAATAATAATAATAATAATAATAATAATAATAATAATAATAATAAAATAATAATAATAATAATAAATAATAATAATAATAATAATAATAATAATAATAATAATAATAATAATAATAATAATAATAATAATAATAATAATAATAATAATAATAATAATAATAATAATAATAATAATAATAATAATAATAATAATAATAATATAATAATAATAATAATAATAATAATAATAATAATAATAATAATAATAATAATAATAATAATAATAATAATAATAATAATAATAATAATAATAATAATAATAATAATAATAATAATAATAATAATAATAATAATAATAATAATAATAATAATAATAATAATAATAATAATAATAATAATAATAATAATAATAATAATAATAATAATAATAATAATAATAATAATAATAATAATAATAATAATAATAATAATAATAATAATAATAATAATAATAATAATAATAATAATAATAATAATAATAATAATAATAATAATAATAATAATAATAATAATAATAATAATAATAATAATAATAATAATAATAATAATAATAATAATAATAATAATAATAATAATAATAATAATAATAATAATAATAATAATAATAATAATAATAATAATAATAATAATAATAATAATAATAATAATAATAATAATAATAATAATAATAATAATAATAATAATAATAATAATAATAATAATAATAATAATAATAATAATAATAATAATAATAATAATAATAATAATAATAATAATAATAATAATAATAATAATAATAATAATAATAATAATAATAATAATAATAATAATAATAATAATAATAATAATAATAATAATAATAATAATAATAATAATAATAATAATAATAATAATAATAATAATAATAATAATAATAATAATAATAATAATAATAATAATAATAATAATAATAATAATAATAATAATAATAATAATAATAATAATAATAATAATAATAATAATAATAATAATAATAATAATAATAATAATAATAATAATAATAATAATAATAATAATAATAATAATAATAATAATAATTATAATAATAATAATAATAATAATAATAATAATAATAATAATAATAATAATAATAATAATAATAATAATAATAATAATAATAATAATAATAATAATAATAATAATAATAATAATAATAATAATAATAATAATAATAATAATAATAATAATAATAATAATAATAATAATAATAATAATAATAATAATAATAATAATAATAATAATAATAATAATAATAATAATAATAATAATAATAATAATAATAATAATAATAATAATAATAATAATAATAATAATAATAATAATAATAATAATAATAATAATAATAATAATAATAATAATAATAATAATAATAATAATAATAATAATAATAATAATAATAATAATAATAATAATAATAATAATAATAATAATAATAATAATAATAATAATAATAAAATAATAATAATAATAATAATAATAATAATAATAATAATAATAATAATAATAATAATAATAATAATAATAATAATAATAATAATAATAATAATAATAATAATAATAATAATAATAATAATAATAATAATAATAATAATAATAATAATAATAATAATAATAATAATAATAATAATAATAATAATAATAATAATAATAATAATAATAATAATAATAATAATAATAATAATAATAATAATAATAATAATAATAATAATAATAATAATAATAATAATAATAATAATAATAATAATAATAATAATAATAATAATAATAATAATAATAATAATAATAATAATAATAATAATAATAATAATAATAATAATAATAATAATAATAATAATAATAATAATAATAATAATAATAATAATAATAATAATAATAATAATAATAATAATAATAATAATAATAATAATAATAATAATAATAATAATAATAATAATAATAATAATAATAATAATAATAATAATAATAATAATAATAATAATAATAATAATAATAATAATAATAATAATAATAATAATAATAATAATAATAATAATAATAATAATAATAATAATAATAATAATAATAATAATAATAATAATAATAATAATAATAATAATAATAATAATAATAATAATAATAATAATAATAATAATAATAATAATAATAATAATAATAATAATAATAATAATAATAATAATAATAATAATAATAATAATAATAATAATAATAATAATAATAATAATAATAATAATAATAATAATAATAATAATAATAATAATAATAATAATAATAATAATAATAATAATAATAATAATAATAATAATAATAATAATAATAATAATAATAATAATAATAATAATAATAATAATAATAATAATAATAATAATAATAATAATAATAATAATAATAATAATAATAATAATAATAATAATAATAATAATAATAATAATAATAATAATAATAATAATAATAATAATAATAATAATAATAATAATAATAATAATAATAATAATAATAATAATAATAATAATAATAATAATAATAATAATAATAATAATAATAATAATAATAATAATAATAATAATAATAATAATAATAATAATAATAATAATAATAATAATAATAATAATAATAATAATAATAATAATAATAATAATAATAATAATAATAATAATAATAATAATAATAATAATAATAATAATAATAATAATAATAATAATAATAATAATAATAATAATAATAATAATAATAATAATAATAATAATAATAATAATAATAATAATAATAATAATAATAATAATAATAATAATAATAATAATAATAATAATAATAATAATAATAAT
This sequence comes from Cordilura impudica, assembly GCA_963682025.1. Lineage (NCBI taxonomy): Eukaryota > Metazoa > Arthropoda > Insecta > Diptera > Scathophagidae > Cordilura > Cordilura impudica. The sequence continues at coordinate 31,240 of CAVMKG010000235.1, read as the reverse complement.
AATAATAATAATAATAATAATAATAATAATAATAATAATAATAATAATAATAATAATAATAATAATAATAATAATAATAATAATAATAATAATAATAATAATAATAATAATAATAATAATAATAATAATAATAATAATAATAATAATAATAATAATAATAATAATAATAATAATAATAATAATAATAATAATAATAATAATAATAATAATAATAATAATAATAATAATAATAATAATAATAATAATAATAATAATAATAATAATAATAATAATAATAATAATAATAATAATAATAATAATAATAATAATAATAATAATAATAATAATAATAATAATAATAATAATAATAATAATAATAATAATAATAATAATAATAATAATAATAATAATAATAATAATAATAATAATAATAATAATAATAATAATAATAATAATAATAATAATAATAATAATAATAATAATAATAATAATAATAATAATAATAATAATAATAATAATAATAATAATAATAATAATAATAATAATAATAATAATAATAATAATAATAATAATAATAATAATAATAATAATAATAATAATAATAATAATAATAATAATAATAATAATAATAATAATAATAATAATAATAATAATAATAATAATAATAATAATAATAATAATAATAATAATAATAATAATAATAATAATAATAATAATAATAATAATAATAATAATAATAATAATAATAATAATAATAATAATAATAATAATAATAATAATAATAATAATAATAATAATAATAATAATAATAATAATAATAATAATAATAATAATAATAATAATAATAATAATAATAATAATAATAATAATAATAATAATAATAATAATAATAATAATAATAATAATAATAATAATAATAATAATAATAATAATAATAATAATAATAATAATAATAATAATAATAATAATAATAATAATAATAATAATAATAATAATAATAATAATAATAATAATAATAATAATAATAATAATAATAATAATAATAATAATAATAATAATAATAATAATAATAATAATAATAATAATAATAATAATAATAATAATAATAATAATAATAATAATAATAATAATAATAATAATAATAATAATAATAATAATAATAATAATAATAATAATAATAATAATAATAATAATAATAATAATAATAATAATAATAATAATAATAATAATAATAATAATAATAATAATAATAATAATAATAATAATAATAATAATAATAATAATAATAATAATAATAATAATAATAATAATAATAATAATAATAATAATAATAATAATAATAATAATAATAATAATAATAATAATAATAATAATAATAATAATAATAATAATAATAATAATAATAATAATAATAATAATAATAATAATAATAATAATAATAATAATAATAATAATAATAATAATAATAATAATAATAATAATAATAATAATAATAATAATAATAATAATAATAATAATAATAATAATAATAATAATAATAATAATAATAATAATAATAATAATAATAATAATAATAATAATAATAATAATAATAATAATAATAATAATAATAATAATAATAATAATAATAATAATAATAATAATAATAATAATAATAATAATAATAATAATAATAATAATAATAATAATAATAATAATAATAATAATAATAATAATAATAATAATAATAATAATAATAATAATAATAATAATAATAATAATAATAATAATAATAATAATAATAATAATAATAATAATAATAATAATAATAATAATAATAATAATAATAATAATAATAATAATAATAATAATAATAATAATAATAATAATAATAATAATAATAATAATAATAATAATAATAATAATAATAATAATAATAATAATAATAATAATAATAATAATAATAATAATAATAATAATAATAATAATAATAATAATAATAATAATAATAATAATAATAATAATAATAATAATAATAATAATAATAATAATAATAATAATAATAATAATAATAATAATAATAATAATAATAATAATAATAATAATAATAATAATAATAATAATAATAATAATAATAATAATAATAATAATAATAATAATAATAATAATAATAATAATAATAATAATAATAATAATAATAATAATAATAATAATAATAATAATAATAATAATAATAATAATAATAATAATAATAATAATAATAATAATAATAATAATAATAATAATAATAATAATAATAATAATAATAATAATAATAATAATAATAATAATAATAATAATAATAATAATAATAATAATAATAATAATAATAATAATAATAATAATAATAATAATAATAATAATAATAATAATAATAATAATAATAATAATAATAATAATAATAATAATAATAATAATAATAATAATAATAATAATAATAATAATAATAATAATAATAATAATAATAATAATAATAATAATAATAATAATAATAATAATAATAATAATAATAATAATAATAATAATAATAATAATAATAATAATAATAATAATAATAATAATAATAATAATAATAATAATAATAATAATAATAATAATAATAATAATAATAATAATAATAATAATAATAATAATAATAATAATAATAATAATAATAATAATAATAATAATAATAATAATAATAATAATAATAATAATAATAATAATAATAATAATAATAATAATAATAATAATAATAATAATAATAATAATAATAATAATAATAATAATAATAATAATAATAATAATAATAATAATAATAATAATAATAATAATAATAATAATAATAATAATAATAATAATAATAATAATAATAATAATAATAATAATAATAATAATAATAATAATAATAATAATAATAATAATAATAATAATAATAATAATAATAATAATAATAATAATAATAATAATAATAATAATAATAATAATAATAATAATAATAATAATAATAATAATAATAATAATAATAATAATAATAATAATAATAATAATAATAATAATAATAATAATAATAATAATAATAATAATAATAATAATAATAATAATAATAATAATAATAATAATAATAATAATAATAATAATAATAATAATAATAATAATAATAATAATAATAATAATAATAATAATAATAATAATAATAATAATAATAATAATAATAATAATAATAATAATAATAATAATAATAATAATAATAATAATAATAATAATAATAATAATAATAATAATAATAATAATAATAATAATAATAATAATAATAATAATAATAATAATAATAATAATAATAATAATAATAATAATAATAATAATAATAATAATAATAATAATAATAATAATAATAATAATAATAATAATAATAATAATAATAATAATAATAATAATAATAATAATAATAATAATAATAATAATAATAATAATAATAATAATAATAATAATAATAATAATAATAATAATAATAATAATAATAATAATAATAATAATAATAATAATAATAATAATAATAATAATAATAATAATAATAATAATAATAATAATAATAATAATAATAATAATAATAATAATAATAATAATAATAATAATAATAATAATAATAATAATAATAATAATAATAATAATAATAATAATAATAATAATAATAATAATAATAATAATAATAATAATAATAATAATAATAATAATAATAATAATAATAATAATAATAATAATAATAATAATAATAATAATAATAATAATAATAATAATAATAATAATAATAATAATAATAATAATAATAATAATAATAATAATAATAATAATAATAATAATAATAATAATAATAATAATAATAATAATAATAATAATAATAATAATAATAATAATAATAATAATAATAATAATAATAATAATAATAATAATAATAATAATAATAATAATAATAATAATAATAATAATAATAATAATAATAATAATAATAATAATAATAATAATAATAATAATAATAATAATAATAATAATAATAATAATAATAATAATAATAATAATAATAATAATAATAATAATAATAATAATAATAATAATAATAATAATAATAATAATAATAATAATAATAATAATAATAATAATAATAATAATAATAATAATAATAATAATAATAATAATAATAATAATAATAATAATAATAATAATAATAATAATAATAATAATAATAATAATAATAATAATAATAATAATAATAATAATAATAATAATAATAATAATAATAATAATAATAATAATAATAATAATAATAATAATAATAATAATAATAATAATAATAATAATAATAATAATAATAATAATAATAATAATAATAATAATAATAATAATAATAATAATAATAATAATAATAATAATAATAATAATAATAATAATAATAATAATAATAATAATAATAATAATAATAATAATAATAATAATAATAATAATAATAATAATAATAATAATAATAATAATAATAATAATAATAATAATAATAATAATAATAATAATAATAATAATAATAATAATAATAATAATAATAATAATAATAATAATAATAATAATAATAATAATAATAATAATAATAATAATAATAATAATAATAATAATAATAATAATAATAATAATAATAATAATAATAATAATAATAATAATAATAATAATAATAATAATAATAATAATAATAATAATAATAATAATAATAATAATAATAATAATAATAATAATAATAATAATAATAATAATAATAATAATAATAATAATAATAATAATAATAATAATAATAATAATAATAATAATAATAATAATAATAATAATAATAATAATAATGTAGTGTGTTTGATAAGTCGAAGTTATCCTACCTTCAGTACGGTAACTTAAATGGTAACTTTGAACCATTTATATGTAACAATATCCGCACACACCAAACTTAAAGCGTGAGAAATGCATTGCTTGCATTTCTACACATGTAAAATAGTTATATTTATCTTTATGAGAATTAGCAAGCTAAGCTAATTCTCAGACATACATATACTTAAAAATACTAACCTAGAGTTAAAAAAAATAAAATACTAACAATATATAAATAAACTACTGAGTGAAACAAATGTAACACTAACTATATGCTAGAATAAGTTAGATCATGACAAATTGTATAAAAAGGGTGTAAAACCCAAAATAAAACAGACTTGAATTTTAAACACTAAATCGGCAACAACTGCCTTAGTTTTATTACAAAAGTTTCCATTTGCCCTTACAATAGTAAGATCGGCAAATGCAATAGCACAACCAGTGGCAAACTCTGCCGGTTGTAAAACCCCACACTCCTAAATACATAACACAGGACACCACAAGCACAACCAGTGGCAAACTCTGCCGGTTGCAAGGACCACACCCCAAATAGTTAGCCTTTAACCAGCACATATTTATAACACCACCTATTCATAACACCACATGGCGATCCTTTGGACGACGACCTCGGAACTAATTTAAACACTTTCATCTAAACATCATATATAAACACATGTCCGACGAATACGTTCCTTCATCCTTAAGTGTTCCAGCAACACCACCACCAGCATACAAACCGATGGTACAAGGACCAAAACGGCTTACAATCGAGGAATACAGGCAAAGCCTAGCGAGGAAGACAGAAAAAAAATTAACAGCAATACCGATAGTCGACACAAAGATTGCTAAGAAGAAAAGAGGAGGACGGCTAGTGCACGAACGGAGAAAATTAGCAGACCTGCTACGCATTGTAAGGGAAGAAGAAAATCCAATCCCGTGGGAAAAATCGCAAGAAATTTGGTCAAAGATTGAGGAACTGAAAACCAGCATAAAAAGGAAAAAAAAAAAAAAAAAGAACAAGAAAAATAAATAATTAACAGATACAAAAAGAAAAATTTTTTTAAATCAGAGAACATTTAAATAAATAGAAACTTATTATAAAATGTGTACAATTATACGAAGCATTGTATTTCCATTGATTATATTTATAACAATTACAATATTGTTGTTCAGGGCTATTCAGGGTGAAATCAGAGGAGTAGCATCGAAATTACATGACACTATTGAAAAATCCGATGTAATAGATAAAATATTTTCAATCAGCAAACACTTTATAAGAAGAAAATAAAATATGCCTTTCAATGACATATTAGAGATATTATTTATATTTATATTATTACAATTAGCAATTATAATATTCTTAAATTACATAAAATTAATTTTAATAATTGAAGAAAAATTTTTTTTTTAAAATGTACTATTTTAAATAAATAATTGAAAACATAATTGTTAGAAATATTGTTTATGAAATTGTCTATTATACTATTTTTAAAATAAAAAAGAGAAAAGAAAATTTTTGTAAAATTATCTAAATGGAAGAACAAATTGGAAAATTAAAAGAGTTATTAAAAATTTTAAAGAAAAGTCCAGGAAGGACATATACAAAGAAAACTATCCAAAACAAATTAGCATATATTGAGGAACTAAGAAAAGAATTTCAAATAACAAAAATTGAACAAGGAAATACAATAACTTCTGAGGAAGAGTTTAATAATATATATGAGGACATTAAGGAATATTTACTAGGAAAATCTACAGAAACGGAAACAGAAGACACTAAAATGGCAGCATTTAGTTTAGAAACAGTTTCAAAAACACTATCATTGTTCACCGGTAATTATGTAGAATTAGAAGGTTTTCTAATAACAGCAGAACTCATCAACAAAACTTTATCAGAGACAGCAAAAATAGATTTTCTACAGTACATATATCATGCTAAGCTTACCTCAAATGTCAGAACAGCAATAGGGAGCTATACAAAGCCAGAAAATTTTGAAGAACTAAGGAAATTATTAGAACAAAGATACAAAAGCAATAAGACAATACCAGAACTACAGGCTAAATTGAATACACTATTCCAAAGGAAAATGTCTATAAATTCATTCAAGGAAAAGATAATGACGACAATAGATAACCTAAACAAGTTAGGTATCGAGGAACTGGGAAATGACGTAACAGAAGCAGAGAAAAACGTAATAATTAGACTGAATAATAAATTAGCTTTAGACATTTTTAAAAAAGGTTTGAATGAGAACTTTAAATCGACCATATACGCAGCTCGACCTAATAATCTGCAAGAAGCATCCGAGCTCGCATTGGAATTGGAAAATGAGCGAAAAGTAAATCATAACTCAGTTTTACATTTTAGAAATGAACGACCACATTACTCACAGCGGAACCAGACTAGAAATAACAACTCGTCTAGAAGTTTCAGTAGAAATGACAGTTACACCAATACTGGAAATAGGCACAACACAGATAGGAACTTTAATAGAAACAATAACGATAACAGAAATAATACTAACTTCAGTAGAAATAATAATTTTAGGAATAACAACAGAAACAATGGGGGAAACCAGAATAACAATAACAATAGAAACAATGGACACATACATACTATACAAACTTCGGGAAACGAGTCAGGCCCGGAATAGATGGATATTCTGAACGGCCAAAATTAAGAGTATTTAAAGTATCCGACAACAACACAAATTTCATATACGCCAAATACAAGAATAAACAACTAACATTTCTCATAGATACAGGCGCAGACATATCACTCTGTCGAATGCAAACAGACTTTGAAGGCGAACAATATGAACCAGATGAAAAATGTAAATTAACAGGAATAACTACAGAAGAAATTTATTCTCTAGGCAAAATAAAATTAGAATTGTCACTAACGACCGAAATATACAGACACTCTTTCCAACTAGTAAAATCAGACTTTCCAATAGAAACAGACGGAATATTAGGTAGAGATTTTTTGAGAAAATACCTTGGTAAAATCGACTATGAAACATATACAATTTCTTTGTTTAATAATGATGAAACAATTACACTCCCCATGCAAGCGAAGGCACTTGATACAATGCATGTAACAATACCACCAAGAACAGAAATTATCCAAGCAATAAAATTGAACCTCACAGAAGATTGCGTCATATTCAATAATGAATTGAAGGAAGGAATTTTTCTAAGTAATTCAATAGCACCCAAAAGCGGCATGACACATATAAAAATATTAAACACAACGAACGACGCGGTAATTTTAAAGGGTATTCAACTTCAAACTGACCCACTTAAAAACTATAACATATTAAATTACAATAGCATACACAGCGACGAACGTTTTGAAAAGATATTGGATGACTTACAATTAAATACTAATGACAATAATGAAAAAACAGAATTAGTAAAAATATTTAAAAAATATCAGAATGTATTTCACTTGGAAAACGAAAAATTAACAGTCAACAATTTTTACAATCAGAAAATCACAACCTCAGACAACACACCCGTATATATAAAGAACTACAGGTTACCACATTCACACACAAATATAATAAATGAACAGGTGCAGAAAATGCTTAATGATGACATAATAGAATCATCAGTCAGCCCATACAATGCTCCACTCCTTTTGGTACCAAAAAAGAACACGGAGAACAAAAAGAAATGGAGACTAGTAGTAGATTTTAGGAAACTAAATGACAAAATTGTTAATGACAAATTTCCATTAACTAGATTAGAAGACATTTTAGATAAATTAGGCAGAGCCAGATGGTTTTCTACACTCGATATGACTAGTTCATTTCATCAAATCAAATTGGACAAAGATTCTAGAGCATTAACAGCTTTTTCTACACAGCAAGGTCACTATCAATTTAAAAGACTGCCATTCGGACTGAAAATTTCTTCAAATAGTTTTCAGAGAATGCTTACAATAGCACTTTCGGGACTAGAATCCGAAGCATTTCTTTACGTAGATGACATTATCGTGTACGGATGTAGTTTGCAACATCACAATCGAAATTTAATAAAAGTATTGAACAGGTTACAACAGTATAATCTAAAACTTAACCCAAAAAAATGTTGTTTTTTGAGACCAGAAGTAGTCTATCTGGGACATTTAATAACAAAGGACGGTGTGAAAACAGACCCAGCCAAGTACGAAGTAATAAAAAATTATCCAACACCCACAAACACGGACGAAGTAAGACGATTCATTGCATTCTGCAACTACTACAGAAAATTCATACCAAATAATGATAAAATATTTAAAGTATATACAAAAGAAGAAATAAAAGAAGCATATGCAAAGATAAAAATAAATGATAAAAGTCCTCAACTAAAAATATTAATATATAATGCCCCAAAGAGAATAACAAACGAAATATTAAAATACAAACTAATAGATGAATTTCATAATGCCACCCATGCAGGCCACTTGGGTATAAGAAAAACAGTAATTAAACTAAAACAGCGGTATATTTGGAAAAACATGAATAAGATGGTGAAGAGTTTTGTATCATATTGCGATAAGTGTAACAAAAACAAACAAACAAAACACATAAGGGAACCATTCACACTAACAGACACACCAGGCAACAGTTTTGAAGTGATTTCAATTGACACTGTAGGACCGCTTCGAATTTCAAATGATTACCGATACATTTTAACAATGCAATGTGAGCTGACAAAATTCATTGTTGCACACCCAATGTCAACAAAAGATGCAATTACAACAGCCAAAACATTGGTCGAACAATTTATTTTGAAGTATGGTCAATTTAAGGTACTTAAGTCAGACAAGGAACAGAATTTACAAATGAGATAATGCGTAACATATGCTCATTATTACAGATAAAACAAGCATTTTCAACACCCTATCACCATCAAACACTAGGTTCAGTTGAGAGGAATCATAGAGTTCTGAATGAGTTTTTATTGACAACAGCAACTGATTATGAATGGGACAAGTGGATTCCATATTTCACTTTTGCCTATAATACAGCACCACACATTGACACAGGCTACACACCATTTTGAATTAGTATACGGAAAGTTACCATGCTTGCCATCTGACATTCTAGAAAATGAAAATGAAAATAAATTCTACAATTATGACGACTACGTTAGAGAACTACGAGTTAGATTACAATTCTCGTTGAATAGAGCAAAAGAAATGACAATTAGTATAAAAAATAATAGAATTGAAAAGGATAAATATAGCAACCAACCTAAACTAGATATAGGAGATTTAGTTCTAATAAGAGTAGAGAATAGAAAGAAAAACCAAAGTCCATATAAGGGACCATATAAAATTGTTAAGAGAAATGGTGTAAACACCACTATAGATTATAATGGCAAAGAAAAAGAATTGCACAATAACAATTTAAAGAAATATATAGAATATTAAGAAATATCATAAGAATAATTGTTAATTAATACAATATTTTAATAACAAATTGTATATAAATATTTTAACCAATAAATTTAAGAAATTTTGTAACGGTATTATGAAGTTGATAAGAAAAATTATGCAGTTGAATATTACCTCCCTAATTTTTCTCTTAAGGGTAAGGGTGTAGTGTACCACACATGTCTACAATGCATACATGATACATAGAACAGACAATCAATAGTATCGATGACAATTTAAAATATCATTTACACAATGTGTATATGCAACAGACAATATCGAAAATGAGTCAAACTGTTCTATGCATGGCATGTACATATGTAAATATGTAACAAATAATATGTGAGTGACTCATATTATTTGAGTGCATACCAAGCAAATAACATTGTAATTGGAATGTAGAATAAAGCAATACGATCCTTCATAGTACTGAGTGAAACAAATGTAACACTAACTATATGCTAGAATAAGTTAGATCATGACAAATTGTATAAAAAGGGTGTAAAACCCAAAATAAAACAGACTTGAATTTTAAACACTAAATCGGCAACAACTGCCTTAGTTTTATTACAAAAGTTTCCATTTGCCCTTACAATAGTAAGATCGGCAAATGCAATAGCACAACCAGTGGCAAACTCTGCCGGTTGTAAAACCCCACACTCCTAAATACATAACACAGGACACCACAAGCACAACCAGTGGCAAACTCTGCCGGTTGCAAGGACCACACCCCAAATAGTTAGCCTTTAACCAGCATATATTTATAACACCACCTATTCATAACACCACATAATAATAATAATAATAATAATAATAATAATAATAATAATAATAATAATAATAATAATAATAATAATAATAATAATAATAATAATAATAATAATAATAATAATAATAATAATAATAATAATAATAATAATAATAATAATAATAATAATAATAATAATAATAATAATAATAATAATAATAATAATAATAATAATAATAATAATAATAATAATAATAATAATAATAATAATAATAATAATAATAATAATAATAATAATAATAATAATAATAATAATAATAATAATAATAATAATAATAATAATAATAATAATAATAATAATAATAATAATAATAATAATAATAATAATAATAATAATAATAATAATAATAATAATAATAATAATAATAATAATAATAATAATAATAATAATAATAATAATAATAATAATAATAATAATAATAATAATAATAATAATAATAATAATAATAATAATAATAATAATAATAATAATAATAATAATAATAATAATAATAATAATAATAATAATAATAATAATAATAATAATAATAATAATAATAATAATAATAATAATAATAATAATAATAATAATAATAATAATAATAATAATAATAATAATAATAATAATAATAATAATAATAATAATAATAATAATAATAATAATAATAATAATAATAATAATAATAATAATAATAATAATAATAATAATAATAATAATAATAATAATAATAATAATAATAATAATAATAATAATAATAATAATAATAATAATAATAATAATAATAATAATAATAATAATAATAATAATAATAATAATAATAATAATAATAATAATAATAATAATAATAATAATAATAATAATAATAATAATAATAATAATAATAATAATAATAATAATAATAATAATAATAATAATAATAATAATAATAATAATAATAATAATAATAATAATAATAATAATAATAATAATAATAATAATAATAATAATAATAATAATAATAATAATAATAATAATAATAATAATAATAATAATAATAATAATAATAATAATAATAATAATAATAATAATAATAATAATAATAATAATAATAATAATAATAATAATAATAATAATAATAATAATAATAATAATAATAATAATAATAATAATAATAATAATAATAATAATAATAATAATAATAATAATAATAATAATAATAATAATAATAATAATAATAATAATAATAATAATAATAATAATAATAATAATAATAATAATAATAATAATAATAATAATAATAATAATAATAATAATAATAATAATAATAATAATAATAATAATAATAATAATAATAATAATAATAATAATAATAATAATAATAATAATAATAATAATAATAATAATAATAATAATAATAATAATAATAATAATAATAATAATAATAATAATAATAATAATAATAATAATAATAATAATAATAATAATAATAATAATAATAATAATAATAATATAATAATAATAATAATAATAATAATAATAATAATAATAATAATAATAATAATAATAATAATAATAATAATAATAATAATAATAATAATAATAATAATAATAATAATAATAATAATAATAATAATAATAATAATAATAATAATAATAATAATAATAATAATAATAATAATAATAATAATAATAATAATAATAATAATAATAATAATAATAATAATAATAATAATAATAATAATAATAATAATAATAATAATAATAATAATAATAATAATAATAATAATAATAATAATAATAATAATAATAATAATAATAATAATAATAATAATAATAATAATAATAATAATAATAATAATAATAATAATAATAATAATAATAATAATAATAATAATAATAATAATAATAATAATAATAATAATAATAATAATAATAATAATAATAATAATAATAATAATAATAATAATAATAATAATAATAATAATAATAATAATAATAATAATAATAATAATAATAATAATAATAATAATAATAATAATAATAATAATAATAATAATAATAATAATAATAATAATAATAATAATAATAATAATAATAATAATAATAATAATAATAATAATAATAATAATAATAATAATAATAATAATAATAATAATAATAATAATAATAATAATAATAATAATAATAATAATAATAATAATAATAATAATAATAATAATAATAATAATAATAATAATAATAATAATAATAATAATAATAATAATAATAATAATAATAATAATAATAATAATAATAATAATAATAATAATAATAATAATAATAATAATAATAATAATAATAATAATAATAATAATAATAATAATAATAATAATAATAATAATAATAATAATAATAATAATAATAATAATAATAATAATAATAATAATAATAATAATAATAATAATAATAATAATAATAATAATAATAATAATAATAATAATAATAATAATAATAATAATAATAATAATAATAATAATAATAATAATAATAATAATAATAATAATAATAATAATAATAATAATAATAATAATAATAATAATAATAATAATAATAATAATAATAATAATAATAATAATAATAATAATAATAATAATAATAATAATAATAATAATAATAATAATAATAATAATAATAATAATAATAATAATAATAATAATAATAATAATAATAATAATAATAATAATAATAATAATAATAATAATAATAATAATAATAATAATAATAATAATAATAATAATAATAATAATAATAATAATAATAATAATAATAATAATAATAATAATAATAATAATAATAATAATAATAATAATAATAATAATAATAATAATAATAATAATAATAATAATAATAATAATAATAATAATAATAATAATAATAATAATAATAATAATAATAATAATAATAATAATAATAATAATAATAATAATAATAATAATAATAATAATAATAATAATAATAATAATAATAATAATAATAATAATAATAATAATAATAATAATAATAATAATAATAATAATAATAATAATAATAATAATAATAATAATAATAATAATAATAATAATAATAATAATAATAATAATAATAATAATAATAATAATAATAATAATAATAATAATAATAATAATAATAATAATAATAATAATAATAATAATAATAATAATAATAATAATAATAATAATAATAATAATAATAATAATAATAATAATAATAATAATAATAATAATAATAATAATAATAATAATAATAATAATAATAATAATAATAATAATAATAATAATAATAATAATAATAATAATAATAATAATAATAATAATAATAATAATAATAATAATAATAATAATAATAATAATAATAATAATAATAATAATAATAATAATAATAATAATAATAATAATAATAATAATAATAATAATAATAATAATAATAATAATAATAATAATAATAATAATAATAATAATAATAATAATAATAATAATAATAATAATAATAATAATAATAATAATAATAATAATAATAATAATAATAATAATAATAATAATAATAATAATAATAATAATAATAATAATAATAATAATAATAATAATAATAATAATAATAATAATAATAATAATAATAATAATAATAATAATAATAATAATAATAATAATAATAATAATAATAATAATAATAATAATAATAATAATAATAATAATAATAATAATAATAATAATAATAATAATAATAATAATAATAATAATAATAATAATAATAATAATAATAATAATAATAATAATAATAATAATAATAATAATAATAATAATAATAATAATAATAATAATAATAATAATAATAATAATAATAATAATAATAATAATAATAATAATAATAATAATAATAATAATAATAATAATAATAATAATAATAATAATAATAATAATAATAATAATAATAATAATAATAATAATAATAATAATAATAATAATAAAAATAATAATAATAATAATAATAATAATAATAATAATAATAATAATAATAATAATAATAATAATAATAATAATAATAATAATAATAATAATAATAATAATAATAATAATAATAATAATAATAATAATAATAATAATAATAATAATAATAATAATAATAATAATAATAATAATAATAATAATAATAATAATAATAATAATAATAATAATAATAATAATAATAATAATAATAATAATAATAATAATAATAATAATAATAATAATAATAATAATAATAATAATAATAATAATAATAATAATAATAATAATAATAATAATAATAATAATAATAATAATAATAATAATAATAATAATAATAATAATATAATAATAATAATAATAATAATAATAATAATAATAATAATAATAATAATAATAATAATAATAATAATAATAATAATAATAATAATAATAATAATAATAATAATAATAAATAATAATAATAATAATAATAATAATAATAATAATAATAATAATAATAATAATAATAATAATAATAATAATAATAATAATAATAATAATAATAATAATAATAATAATAATAATAATAATAATAATAATAATAATAATAATAATAATAATAATAATAATAATAATAATAATAATAATAATAATAATAATAATAATAATAATAATAATAATAATAATAATAATAATAATAATAATAATAATAATAATAATAATAATAATAATAATAATAATAATAATAATAATAATAATAATAATAATAATAATAATAATAATAATAATATAATAATAATAATAATAATAATAATAATAATAATAATAATAATAAT
Organism: Cordilura impudica; assembly: GCA_963682025.1. Lineage (NCBI taxonomy): Eukaryota > Metazoa > Arthropoda > Insecta > Diptera > Scathophagidae > Cordilura > Cordilura impudica. The sequence goes on along the minus strand of CAVMKG010000235.1, from coordinate 15,333 downwards.
AATAATAATAATAATAATAATAATAATAATAATAATAATAATAATAATAATAATAATAATAATAATAATAATAATAATAATAATAATAATAATAATAATAATAATAATAATAATAATAATAATAATAATAATAATAATAATAATAATAATAATAATAATAATAATAATAATAATAATAATAATAATAATAATAATAATAATAATAATAATAATAATAATAATAATAATAATAATAATAATAATAATAATAATAATAATAATAATAATAATAATAATAATAATAATAATAATAATAATAATAATAATAATAATAATAATAATAATAATAATAATAATAATAATAATAATAATAATAATAATAATAATAATAATAATAATAATAATAATAATAATAATAATAATAATAATAATAATAATAATAATAATAATAATAATAATAATAATAATAATAATAATAATAATAATAATAATAATAATAATAATAATAATAATAATAATAATAATAATAATAATAATAATAATAATAATAATAATAATAATAATAATAATAATAATAATAATAATAATAATAATAATAATAATAATAATAATAATAATAATAATAATAATAATAATAATAATAATAATAATAATAATAATAATAATAATAATAATAATAATAATAATAATAATAATAATAATAATAATAATAATAATAATAATAATAATAATAATAATAATAATATAATAATAATAATAATAAATTAATAATAATAATATAATAATAATAATAATAATAATAATAATAATAATAATAATAATAATAATAATAATAATAATAATAATAATAATAATAATAATAATAATAATAATAATAATAATAATAATAATAATAATAATAATAATAATAATAATAATAATAATAATAATAATAATAATAATAATAATAATAATAATAATAATAATAATAATAATAATAATAATAATAATAATAATAATAATAATAATAATAATAATAATAATAATAATAATAATAATAATAATAATAATAATAATAATAATAATAATAATAATAATAATAATAATAATAATAATAATAATAATAATAATAATAATAATAATAATAATAATAATAATAATAATAATAATAATAATAATAATAATAATAATAATAATAATAATAATAATAATAATAATAATAATAATAATAATAATAATAATAATAATAATAATAATAATAATAATAATAATAATAATAATAATAATAATAATAATAATAATAATAATAATAATAATAATAATAATAATAATAATAATAATAATAATAATAATAATAATAATAATAATAATAATAATAATAATAATAATAATAATAATAATAATAATAATAATAATAATAATAATAATAAATAATAATAATAATAATAATAATAATAATAATAATAATAATAATAATAATAATAATAATAATAATAATAATAATAATAATAATAATAATAATAATAATAATAATAATAATAATAATAATAATAATAATAATAATAATAATAATAATAATAATAATAATAATAATAATAATAATAATAATAATAATAATAATAATATAATAATAATAATAATAATAATAATAATAATAATAATAATAATAATAATAATAATAATAATAATAATAATAATAATAATAATAATAATAATAATAATAATAATAATAATAATAATAATAATAATAATAATAATAATAATAATAATAATAATAATAATAATAATAATAATAATAATAATAATAATAATAATAATAATAATAATAATAATAATAATAATAATAATAATAATAATAATAATAATAATAATAATAATAATAATTAATAATAATAATAATAATAATAATAATAATAATAATAATAATAATAATAATAATAATAATAATAATAATAATAATAATAATAATAATAATAATAATAATAATAATAATAATAATAATAATAATAATAATAATAATAATAATAATAATAATAATAATAATAATAATAATAATAATAATAATAATAATAATAATAATAATAATAATAATAATAATAAATAATAATAATAATAATAATAATAATAATAATAATAATAATATAATAATAATAATAATAATAATAATAATAATAATAATAATAATAATAATAATAATAATAATAATAATAATAATAATAATAATAATAATAATAATAATAATAATAATAATAATAATAATAATAATAATAATAATAATTAATAATAATAATAATAATAATAATAATAATAATAATAATAATAATAATAATAATAATATAATAATAATAATAATAATAATAATAATAATAATAATAATAATAATAATAATAATAATAATAATAATAATAATAATAATAATAATAATAATAATAATAATAATAATAATAATAATAATAATAATAATAATAATAATAATAATAATAATAATAATAATAATAATAATAATAATAATAATAATAATAATAATAATAATAATAATTAATAATAATAATAATAATAATAATAATAATAATAATAATAATAATAATAATAATAATAATAATAATAATAATAATAATAATAATAATAATAATAATAATAATAATAATAATAATAATAATAATAATAATAATAATAATAATAATAATAATAATAATAATAATAATAAATAATAATAATAATAATAATAATAATAATAATAATAATAATAATAATAATAATAATAATAATAATAATAATAATAATAATAATAATAATAATAATAATAATAATAATAATAATAATAATAATAATAATAATAATAATAATAATAATAATAATAATAATAATAATAATAATAATAATAATAATAATAATAATAATAATAATAATAATAATAATAATAATAATAATAATAATAATAATAATAATAATAATAATAATAATAATAATAATAATAATAATAATAATAATAATAATAATAATAATAATAATAATAATAATAATAATAATAATAATAATAATAATAATAATAATAATAATAATAATAATAATAATAATAATAATAATAATAATAATAATAATAATAATAATAATAATAATAATAATAATAATAATAATAATAATAATAATAATAATAATAATAATAATAATAATAATAATAATAATAATAATAATAATAATAATAATAATAATAATAATTAATAATAATAATAATAATAATAATAATAATAATAATAATAATAATAATAATAATAATAATAATAATAATAATAATAATAATAATAATAATAATAATAATAATAATAATAATAATAATAATAATAATAATAATAATAATAATAATAATAATAATAATAATAATAATAATAATAATAATAATAATAATAATAATAATAATAATAATAATAATAATAATAATAATAATAATAATAATAATAAATAATAATAATAATAATAATAATAATAATAATAATAATAATAATAATAATAATAATAATAATAATAATAATAATAATAATAATAATAATAATAATAATAATAATAATAATAATAATAATAATAATAATAATAATAATAATAATAATAATAATAATAATAATAATAATAATAATAATAATAATAATAATAATAATAATAATAATAATAATAATAATAATAATAATAATAATAATAATAATAATAATAATAATAATAATAATAATAATAATAATAATAATAATAATAATAATAATAATAATAATAATAATAATAATAATAATAATAATAATAATAATAATAATAATAATAATATAATAATAATAATAATAATAATAATAATAATAATAATAATAATAATAATAATAATAATAATAATAATAATAATAATAATAATAATAATAATAATAATAATAATAATAATAATAATAATAATAATAATAATAATAATAATAATAATAATAATAATAATAATAATAATAATAATAATAATAATAATAATAATAATAATAATAATAATAATAATAATAATATAATAATAATAATAATAATAATAATAATAATAATAATAATAATAATAATAATAATAATAATAATAATAATAATAATAATAATAATAAATAATAATAATAATAATAATAATAATAATAATAATAATAATAATAATAATAATAATAATAATAATAATAATAATAATAATAATAATAATAATAATAATAATAATAATAATAATAATAATAATAATAATAATAATAATAATAATAATAATAATAATAATAATAATAATAATAATAATAATAATAATAATAATAATAATAATAATAATAATAATAATAATAATAATAATAATAATAATAATAATAATAATAATAATAATAATAATAATAATAATAATAATAATAATAATAATAATAATAATAATAATAATAATAATAATAATAATAATAATAATAATAATAATAATAATAATAATAATAATAATAATAATAATAATAATAATAATAATAATAATAATAATAATAATAATAATAATAATAATAATAATAATAATAATAATAATAATAATAATAATAATAATAATAATAATAATAATAATAATAATAATAATAATAATAATAATAATAATAATAATAATAATAATAATAATAATAATAATAATAATAATAATAATAATAATAATAATAATAATAATAATAATAATAATAATAATAATAATAATAATAATAATAATAATAATAATAATAATAATAATAATAATAATAATAATAATAATAATAATAATAATAATAATAATAATAATAATAATAATAATAATAATAATAATAATAATAATAATAATAATAATAATAATAATAATAATAATAATAATAATAATAATAATAATAATAATAATAATAATAATAATAATAATAATAATAATAATAATAATAATAATAATAATAATAATAATAATAATAATAATAATAATAATAATAATAATAATAATAATAATAATAATAATAATAATAATAATAATAATAATAATAATAATAATAATAATAATAATAATAATAATAATAATAATAATAATAATAATAATAATAATAATAATAATAATAATAATAATAATAATAATAATAATAATAATAATAATAATAATAATAATAATAATAATAATAATAATAATAATAATAATAATAATAATAATAATAATAATAATAATAATAATAATAATAATAATAATAATAATAATAATAATAATAATAATAATAATAATAATAATAATAATAATAATAATAATAATAATAATAATAATAATAATAATAATAATAATAATAATAATAATAATAATAATAATAATAATAATAATAATAATAATAATAATAATAATAATAATAATAATAATAATAATAATAATAATAATAATAATAATAATAATAATAATAATAATAATAATAATAATAATAATAATAATAATAATAATAATAATAATAATAATAATAATAATAATAATAATAATAATAATAATAATAATAATAATAATAATAATAATAATAATAATAATAATAATAATAATAATAATAATAATAATAATAATAATAATAATAATAATAATAATAATAATAATAATAATAATAATAATAATAATAATAATAATAATAATAATAATAATAATAATAATAATAATAATAATAATAATAATAATAATAATAATAATAATAATAATAATAATAATAATAATAATAATAATAATAATAATAATAATAATAATAATAATAATAATAATAATAATAATAATAATAATAATAATAATAATAATAATAATAATAATAATAATAATAATAATAATAATAATAATAATAATAATAATAATAATAATAAAATAATAATAATAATAATAATAATAATAATAATAATAATAATAATAATAATAATAATAATAATAATAATAATAATAATAATAATAATAATAATAATAATAATAATAATAATAATAATAATAATAATAATAATAATAATAATAATAATAATAATAATAATAATAATAATAATAATAATAATAATAATAATAATAATAATAATAATAATAATAATAATAATAATAATAATAATAATAATAATAATAATAATAATAATAATAATAATAATAATAATAATAATAATAATAATAATAATAATAATAATAATAATAATAATAATAATAATAATAATAATAATAATAATAATAATAATAATAATAATAATAATAATAATAATAATAATAATAATAATAATAATAATAATAATAATAATAATAATAATAATAATAATAATAATAATAATAATAATAATAATAATAATAATAATAATAATAATAATAATAATAATAATAATAATAATAATAATAATAATAATAATAATAATAATAATAATAATAATAATAATAATAATAATAATAATAATAATAATAATAATAATAATAATAATAATAATAATAATAATAATAATAATAATAATAATAATAATAATAATAATAATAATAATAATAATAATAATAATAATAATAATAATAATAATAATAATAATAATAATAATAATAATAATAATAATAATAATAATAATAATAATAATAATAATAATAATAATAATAATAATAATAATAATAATAATAATAATAATAATAATAATAATAATAATAATAATAATAATAATAATAATAATAATAATAATAATAATAATAATAATAATAATAATAATAATAATAATAATAATAATAATAATAATAATAATAATAATAATAATAATAATAATAATAATAATAATAATAATAATAATAATAATAATAATAATAATAATAATAATAATAATAATAATAATAATAATAATAATAATAATAATAATAATAATAATAATAATAATAATAATAATAATAATAATAATAATAATAATAATAATAATAATAATAATAATAATAATAATAATAATAATAATAATAATAATAATAATAATAATAATAATAATAATAATAATAATAATAATAATAATAATAATAATAATAATAATAATAATAATAATAATAATAATAATAATAATAATAATAATAATAATAATAATAATAATAATAATAATAATAATAATAATAATAATAATAATAATAATAATAATAATAATAATAATAATAATAATAATAATAATAATAATAATAATAATAATAATAATAATAATAATAATAATAATAATAATAATAATAATAATAATAATAATAATAATAATAATAATAATAATAATAATAATAATAATAATAATAATAATAATAATAATAATAATAATAATAATAATAATAATAATAATAATAATAATAATAATAATAATAATAATAATAATAATAATAATAATAATAATAATAATAATAATAATAATAATAATAATAATAATAATAATAATAATAATAATAATAATAATAATAATAATAATAATAATAATAATAATAATAATAATAATAATAATAATAATAATAATAATAATAATAATAATAATAATAATAATAATAATAATAATAATAATAATAATAATAATAATAATAATAATAATAATAATAATAATAATAATAATAATAATAATAATAATAATAATAATAATAATAATAATAATAATAATAATAATAATAATAATAATAATAATAATAATAATAATAATAATAATAATAATAATAATAATAATAATAATAATAATAATAATAATAATAATAATAATAATAATAATAATAATAATAATAATAATAATAATAATAATAATAATAATAATAATAATAATAATAATAATAATAATAATAATAATAATAATAATAATAATAATAATAATAATAATAATAATAATAATAATAATAATAATAATAATAATAATAATAATAATAATAATAATAATAATAATAATAATAATAATAATAATAATAATAATAATAATAATAATAATAATAATAATAATAATAATAATAATAATAATAATAATAATAATAATAATAATAATAATAATAATAATAATAATAATAATAATAATAATAATAATAATAATAATAATAATAATAATAATAATAATAATAATAATAATAATAATAATAATAATAATAATAATAATAATAATAATAATAATAATAATAATAATAATAATAATAATAATAATAATAATAATAATAATAATAATAATAATAATAATAATAATAATAATAATAATAATAATAATAATAATAATAATAATAATAATAATAATAATAATAATAATAATAATAATAATAATAATAATAATAATAATAATAATAATAATAATAATAATAATAATAATAATAATAATAATAATAATAATAATAATAATAATAATAATAATAATAATAATAATAATAATAATAATAATAATAATAATAATAATAATAATAATAATAATAATAATAATAATAATAATAATAATAATAATAATAATAATAATAATAATAATAATAATAATAATAATAATAATAATAATAATAATAATAATAATAATAATAATAATAATAATAATAATAATAATAATAATAATAATAATAATAATAATAATAATAATAATAATAATAATAATAATAATAATAATAATAATAATAATAATAATAATAATAATAATAATAATAATAATAATAATAATAATAATAATAATAATAATAATAATAATAATAATAATTGTTAACGCCACCGCCTACACACATTAAACAACCGTGTAAAATTGTAAAGCGACACCTTGGTGTCAAATAATAATAATAATAAGATAACTTTCCAAGCGGCAAAGCAAGCGATAGGTGATAGACAACATTTGTATTAAAATTTAAAGGTCACTTTGTTAACACAATTTGTGAGATTAACCTCAACTTAGAAGCCTGCTCCAAGGCCAAATTAAAAAAGTTTGTAATTAATTTAATTTAATTTAATTTGTAATTTAACTGAATTTTATTAAAATTGTAGGAATTTCAACGCTATTATAAAATTTAAAACAATATTATAAATAAAACTTGATTTGGACAATCTATTTATTTGGCGTTTATAATCTTTTGGACTCAGGAGCTTAGGGCTGCTTCACCCAACACTATTGAAATTCTTTTTTAAATTTTCAACCTCGCTTTTCCGGATTTAACTCACTTTATTGCTCAAGGACTTCTGCCAAAACAAGATATAAAAATCGTAAGTACAATATTATGGATTCTTTAACCTCACAGGGTCAACCACCAAATCCTCACGACGAAAATCCACATAAAAATGCCAGCTTCTCTGAAAACTGCCAAGTATGTCACCAGCTTGCCGCTAACCAATTTGTCAAATGCAAAGAATGTAGTTTACCCTTTCATTTTGACTGCATTAAAATTACATGTGCCAATGAAACATGGTGCTGCGCAGAATGTTTAGCAAAAGAACGACCTACGTCACCTGTGTCCGTCCGCAGCCAAGGTAGTCATGCTTCTGATTCATCAAAATTCCTACGAAATAAAAGGCAACTGATGTTGCAACGTTTAGAAGAAGAAAAGCGAATAGAACTGAATTTTATACATAAAAAATATGAAATACTCGAGCAGACCGAAGAGAATGACTGTGAGTCAGTCTCTGGTGAAAAATCTATACACGAGTGGCTGAGTAACCAGCCTAATCAAAACGTTCCAACTTCAGCACCGACTACATCTAAAAACAGCCTTGGTGTTGATGCTAATACTAACACTTTACCGAACGAAACCTTTGCTTTACAGCAATCCCAAAATCATATGCCAACTGCGGCAGTAAACGCCAACCTAACCTCAAATATGATTTATACCACAGCAACTCAACCAATTATAGCAACCAATTATTCGCTTTGTAATAACAATAAAAACACTTGCCAACAACTAAATAATCGTTTATCAACAGAAAATTACAACTTTGGAAATAATACATTTAATAATCCACCAACTTACTACGCTGGTAACATCAGCGGCACTCAAAATGCAGTCGGCACAAATCCATGCCAGTTCCCACAAAGGATTTTAAATCAGCATAATTTTTACACGACACCAACATCAATTATCGATCCTTACGCCCGTAGCACACAAACAAATCTAACATCGCAACAAATCAATGCCAGGCAAACCGTGCCAAAAGAACTTCCCAATTTTTCGGGCAATCCGGAAGAATGGCCGTTGTTTATTTCAACATATGACTGGTCCACTTCAGTATGCGGATTATCGGACGCCGAAAACTTAGTCAGACTTCAGCGAGCTCTACGCGGCGATGCATTAAAGTCTGTACAGCATATACTTATTCATCCCACTTGTGTGCCAGAAACCATTTCAACCCTTAAACTTCTATTTGGCCAGCCAGAAAAAATATTACATGCTATAAGAAATAAAATAAAATCAGTCCCTCCCGTAAATAGCAATAAATTAGAGACAATTACCTGTTTCGCCGTGGAAGTAAAAGGTCTAAAATCATTAATAGAAGCCTGTGGATTATATGAAGAGCTGAACAACTCCTCACTTTTGCACGATTTAATAATTAAAATGCCACCAGACTTACAATTGACGTGGGGTACGTTTAGAATGAAGCTATTGAAAGAAAATAAAAAGACAAATCTGTCTGCATTTGCCGATTGGCTTTTTGACGTCGGTGTATCTGCCAGTAACATTAACATAACAGAAAGCCGCGTAACATTCACAACAACAGAACAGGTTTCAAGAAATAGATCAAAAAACGCATACATACACACACACTCTGAACAAAATCAGAGACATTGCATAGTATGTGACAATGACTGTAAAACTGTTTCTAATTGCGTGAGATTTTTGTCAGCCGACCGAAATGAAAGATGGAACATAGTAAGAGAGTGCAATCTCTGTAAGTTATGTTTGCGAAGACATTACGGGCTTTGTAACAGCAACAATGTATGTGGTATAAACGACTGTCGTATAAAACACAATTCTCTCTTACATAAGGGAGAAGATATGTTAACAAAAGCAGATACATTGAATCAAAAAAATAACAATGTTAATCCAACTTATAATGTAAATGCACACCGCGGTATGTCTAATCAGGTACTATTTAAAATTTTACCGATCACAATATTCGGTCAAAACAATAAATGTGTTAAAACTTATGCTTTTATAGACGAAGGTTCATCTGTAAGTCTTATTAGTGAAAAACTAATAAACGAATTGAATTTAGACGGTCAATTAGAGCCCTTATGCCTGAGATGGACTAACAACATGCAAAGAAATGAAGATTTCTCCAAAAAATTATCGGTCAAATTATCAGGACCAAACAATAAAAAACATTATGTAGATGTACGTTCTGTAAAGTATTTATCATTGCCATCTCAAAGTATAGATTACACAAATATTAGTGAACAATTCCCACACCTAAAAAGTTTACCCATTAAAAATTATAAAGATGCAGTGCCTGAAGTTTTAATAGGACTAAACAATATTAAGGTATGTGTCGCAAACCGTATTAAAGAAGGGCGTAGAGGAGAGCCTACTGCTGTACGTACTCGCTTAGGGTGGGTTCTGTGTGGAAATATGTGTGGGGAACGATGTGAAGAAAATTTTACTTGCGTTCACATATGCGAGTGTAACGATTCAAATTTGAATAATTTAGTTAAGCAATTTTATGCAATAGAAACCACTGGCATTACCACATCACCATCCAAGCTTGGTATATATGACCAACGAGCCATCAATATACTGGATCAGTTTACAAAACAGAAAGCTAATGGACACTATGAAACTGCCTTGTTATGGCGTAGTGATGACATATATCTGCCCGAAAGCTATGCAATGGCCAAAAAAAGACTTATATGCTTAGAGAAAAAGTTAAAAAATAACACCGAATTGCTTACTAATATCGAAAAAATTATTAAAGAATACTTAGAGAAAAATTATATCACGAAACTAAGCAATTTCAGCCAAAATGAAAAACGCATCTGGTACCTACCAATTTTCCCAGTATTTAACAAAAACAAGCCAAATAAAATCCGCATTGTCTGGGATGCTGCTGCAAAGGTCAATGGCGTGTCGTTAAACTCAGCACTTTTAAAAGGACCAGACCTATTAAATTCACTTTCAGGTATACTTTTTCAATTTCGGCAAAGAAAAGTTGCTTTCTCAGCCGATATAGAACAAATGTTTCACAGAATCTTTATAAGGGAGGAAGATCGTCATGTCCAAAGATTTTTATGGCGTGGCTGCGACACCGAAAAAGATTTTGAAATCTATATTATGAATGTTATGACCTTTGGCGCCTCTTGTTCGCCGTGCATTTCACAGTATATTAAAAATCTTAACGCTAGAAAATATGAAAATAAATATCCAGATGCGACATCCGCTATACAAAAAAATCACTATGTCGATGATTTTCTTTTTTCTACAGATACCTCGGATGAAGCTGTTAAAATAGCCACCGAAGTGCATTATATCCACAGCCAAGCGGGTTTTAATCTTAGAAACTGGGTTTCAAACTGCAATCTCTTTTTAAACAATATGAACGCTAATAAAGGCGACGATAAGAACCTCAATATCGGAAATGAGCCAGATTCAGAGAAGGTGTTAGGTATATTCTGGAGATCATATGACGATATCATAACATTCAAAATTTCACCATCAATCTTAACCAGCGACCTCTTCCTTGGTAAGAAGCAGCCATCTAAACGACAAATTTTAAAAATACTCATGAGTATTTTTGATCCACTCGGATTACTCGGACATTTTTTAATGTACCTCAAAATAACGCTGCAAGAGGTATGGAGAAGTGGAGTTGGATGGGACGAGCCAGTGCCAGCTCCACAAGTAGAAAAATGGGAAAAGTGGTTGTCAATCTTACCTAAAATAAAAGATTTAAAAATTCCCAGGTGCTATTTACAAAATATGTCCAGCTATGCTAATGCTTCGGTAGAGCTTCATACCTTCGTAGATGCCAGTGAAAATGGCTATGCAGCTGTATCCTACCTCAGAATAAATTCGGCTAAAAATATAATTATTTCATTGATTGGTTCAAAAACCCGCGTAGCTCCGCTAAAATTAGCATCTATACCAAGACTCGAACTTATGGCAGCGCTTATTGGGTCCCGATTCGCGAAATATATAATAGAAAATCATACCATAAAAATAAACAAGAAAATATTTTGGTCAGACTCAAAAACTGTTTTAAGCTGGATTCGCTCCGATCACAGAAAATATCATCAATTTGTAGCGGTAAGAGTTAGCGAAATTTTGGATCTAACTGATATGGAAGAATGGCGATGGATTTCAGGAAAGATCAACGTTGCAGATGACGCAACCAAATGGACAGCCAATCCCAACTTGTTTGAATCTAGTAGATGGTTTAAAGGCCCTGATTTTTTAAGGTTACCTGAGCAGTGCTGGCCTGTTGATAAAAAAGATCCAGTACATACAGAAATAGAAATAAAACATACAAGCCTTTCGATAGATATTACATATAGACCAGTACTTATAAATTTCAAACGTTTTTCCCGATGGGACAGATTACTGAGAACTATTGCTTATGTAATAAAATTTTGTAAATCTCTAAAGAATAAAGTACGAGAAAATCAGTTACCAACTGAGCTTACCCAAGATGAACTGAATATGGCCGAGAGTGTTATTCTGAAAGAAATTCAATCTGAACACTTCTCTGATGAAATTAGAACCTTTAAAAAACAAAAAACTTTACAAAAATCAAGTTCGCTTTATAAACTTTCACCATTTTTAGATGAAAGTGAAATTTTACGCATCAATGGACGCATTGATAATGCCGATGTACCACCAGAAACAAAAAATCCAGCAATCCTACCAAAATATAGTTACGTAACGGAACTTCTAATTTTGCACTACCATTTTAAGTTTTATCATATTAATAATGAAACTGTAGTAAATGAAATACGCCAGAAGTATTATATACCCCAACTAAGAACTGTTTTTAAATCAGCTTTAAAGCGATGTCAAATGTGTAAAGTAAAAAATGCTACACCAAAAAACCCGCAAATGGCAAAGCTGCCACGAGCACGACTTTCTGCTTATGTCGCTCCATTCGCGTTTACCGGGCTCGACTACTTTGGTCCAATGTATGTTGTAGTCAATAGGCACAAAGAAAAAAGATACGGAGCCATTTTTACCTGTCTAACTGTTAGAGCAATTCATATCGAAATAGTGCATTCTCTTACAACAAGTTCATGCATCATGGCCATAAGAAACTTTACCGCTAGAAGAGGAACGCCAAGGGAGTTCTTTAGCGATAATGGCACCAACTTTGTTGGTGCTGACCGCGAGTTGCGTCAAGCCTTAAAGGAAATCGATGCAAATGCATTGGTTCGAAATTTTACATCTTCTAACACTAAGTGGAACTTTAATCCACCTGCAGCCCCACACATGGGAGGAGCATGGGAGCGAATGGTACGATCGGTGAAATGTGTGTTGTATAAAATTTCTTATGGAAGATGCCCAAACGATGAAATCCTCAAGAGCATGATGGCAGAGATCGAAAATATAATAAACTCCCGTCCTCTGACATATGTTCCTATTGAAAATGAAAACATGGAAGCACTCACTCCAAATCATTTTTTAGTTGGATGTTCCAGCGGCCTGAAACCATTGGCATTTTACGAAGACTCAGGAGACTCATTACGGCAATGTTATTTAACTTCGCAGCTCTTTGCAGAAAAGTTTTGGAAAAGGTGGGTGGCAGAGTATTTGCCGACCCTGACATGTCGATCTAAGTGGCACGAAAAAGTAAAACCGTTGGATATTGGAGATTTGGTGATTGTGGTTGACCCTACGAGCCCCAGAAACGTTTGGCCCCGAGGAAAGGTTATCGAAATATTCAAAGCTGATGACGGACAAGTGAGGAAAGCTAAAGTGATGACAACATGTGGCGTTTTAGAGAGACCAGCTACGAAATTAGCCCTCCTAGATGTGGCTCCGAATTCGGAGTAAGCCTTCGAAAGCTTCTCGGCATACTGTGGGGGGGTGTTAACGCCACCGCCTACACACATTAAACAACCGTGTAAAATTGTAAAGCGACACCTTGGTGTCAAATAATAATAATAATAAGATAACTTTCCAAGCGGCAAAGCAAGCGATAGGTGATAGATAACATTTGTATTAAAATTTAAAGGTCACTTTGTTAACACAATTTGTGAGATTAACCTCAACTTAGAAGCCTGCTCCAAGGCCAAATTAAAAAAGTTTGTAATTAATTTAATTTAATTTAATTTGTAATTTAACTGAATTTTATTAAAATTGTAGGAATTTCAACGCTATTATAAAATTTAAAACAATATTATAAATAAAACTTGATTTGGACAATCTATTTATTTGGCGTTTATAATCTTTTGGACTCAGGAGCTTAGGGCTGCTTCACCCAACAATCCTCATTTCTTACTGTATGT